>BLKM01012018.1:2547782-2822672 GCA_013340265.1 Coptotermes formosanus
TGTGTGTGAGTGTGTGTGTGTGAGTGTGTGTGTGTGTCTGTGTGTGAGTGAGTGTGTGTGAGTGTGTGTCTGTGTGTGTCTGTGTGAGTGTGTGTCTGTGTGTGAGTGTGTGTCTGTGTGTGTGTGTGTCTCTCTGTGTGTGAGTGTGTGTCTCTCTGTGTGTGTGAGTGTGTGTGTGAGTGTGTGTGTGTGAGTGTGTGTGTGTCTGTGTGTGACTGTGTGTGTCTGTGTGTGACTGTGTGTGTCTGTGTGTGTGTGAGTGTGTGTGTGAGTGTGTGTGTGTGTGTGTGTCTAAATGTGTGTGATCAAGAAACCTGAACATGAGGCGGCCTAAACCCGATTGGGGCTGTTACACCACAGAAATAAAAAAATGTAAAAACTTGTGATATTATTATTATTACTATTATTATCGTGTCGACACGTTTAGGTGTGGTTACAAAGTACGCCCTTCACCTACGGATTGGAAAGATGAAGGCCACTTGTTCAGATTATAACAGTAAACTTCGTTCTGTCCAAATAGGTGAGGACAACTCCCAATTGAAATCACAACATTCTAAGTATCACTGACAGAGATGCAGACTCTGAAGTGGCGATCAGTAACACACGCGATGTTCTACAAGAATGAGCTATATTACAGTGAACATGAATTAGCACCGCAGAAATATCTCGAAATTTTTAATGCATTTCTGGCCACACGATCACTGTCAGCACTGAGAAAACTTATGACACGTAATTCAGAAGAATTTACCTTGCGATCTTGTGCAGGCAATTCGAAACGCCTGAACTTACTAGACTTATTTACTTCAGCTGACATCAAGAAAGGTAAATAAATGATGGGTTACTTAGAACAAGGAAGATGACATCGTTTTCCCATTCATAATTAACATCAATGAGTTAGTTAAATGCAGTAATGTAGATATTATTGCTACATAATTTTCACACATCCAGTCGAGCGTCTACACAATCCTCGTGTTATTGTTCTGTCATAACAGATAGCGTCCATGTCTGGATACAGCATCCGTAGGCAGCGTCAGTATATTTTCTCAAAGCACAAACAGTGTGCCTCAGAGCACAGACTAATCCAAAGCTTATTGTATTCTTCACACTCGTGTTTCCGGATTCACACAGGTACAACTTGTCCCTGTATAAAATATACGACGCCCCACAGATTCTCTCGGACAGTATACGACTAGTTCACACTTCGCCCTCTTGATAGACCGGGTTGAGTCGACTTCTAACTTAACTTCCACCATACCATTCAAATGCGGGTTAACATGATACACTATGTTAAGAACAAACATATTTATAGGCGTCTTCACACATAACAGTATACAGAATGACAGATGTATCTCTTATACTACAAGCGTGGATAACATAAGAAAATAACTGACAAACTGGCGGAACTGAAATTCGTTGTCTAGAATGAGTAATGTTCGCAAATAGAATGATGTTCACTAGTAAGCAAATTTCAAGAAGGGTCAAGTTAAAGCTCTATAGAACAATAATCAGATCAGTAGTTACATATGCATGTGAAACTTGGACACTTAAAGACAAAATTGAACAAAAACTGATGGTGTTCAAAAGGAAAATATTAAGGAAAATATTTGGACCAATTAAAGTGAGTGAAGATAGATGGAGAATCAGAACAAATGACGAACTCGATATTCTTATTAACCACGCTAATATAGCGAGATACGTCAAAGCCCAAAGAATCAGTTGGCTAGGCCATATTGAAAGAATGCCTGATGACAGGACGTTGAAAAAATAACAAATTGGAAACCTATAGCTCCAAGACACATCGGAAGACCAAAACTAAGGTGGGAGGACGACGTAAGGAACGACTTAAAAGCGATGAAGGTCCAAAGCTGGAAGAAACTCGCACGAGATAGAAATAAATGGAAAGGGATAATTGAACAGGCCAAAACTCACGTAGAGTTGTAGAGCCTTAAGAAGAAGAAGAAGCAGAAGAAGAAGAAGAATGAGTAGTGCGAACTGATATTCGAAATAAAATATGACTGAAGGTAACTTTCAGGTGACCCGCGTAGTTGTGTTATAACAATAATAATAAACGAAATTGTTTCTGATTTTATCGTGGCTGAAGAAGTTATAAAGAAACTACAATTTAATAACATTACACACAAAAAATCAGATTACGTACATAAATATTTGAGAAGGTTCAGTAAGTGATCATGAATCTTAACTTGCTCCAAAAATACTTTAATGTAACCTCTCTGAAGACAGAAATTCCAAAGGGTATATAACAGTTCAGTTTGTACCTCACATAATAAAGCCCAGCCATTATTAGAAAGACCAAACGGATTATGCTGCTTAGGGAAACAATTTTTTCTTGTTCTCAGAATCAACAGAAACACACTAACGCAATGCATGGGCACAAGAAAATTTTTAAATGTCAGAGGAGGCGGAACACACTACTGGGCCTTAAACGGATGCCGCAAGAAACTAACGTTGGAAATACTATAAAGCTGTGGAACAACCAAAGATTTAATGGTGACGGCGCAGAAAAACTACCACAGGCAAACTTAGTGGCTTCATACAGGGCAAGGCAAACTGTGCTATCGAAATACTGACGAGTAAGAAAAGAATGTAAGAAGAGAATGGGAGACGGCAGAAGTGCGTTTCATTACAACGGTTTCATAGGACATGATGATGGATCGTACTAATATATGACAAGAACCGGAAATAAAATATACACAAATACAGTTGTAAGACTGCCACCAGAAATGATCATGAATTTTTGAAGCAGTGCCTGAAAACCGAATCACGAAGCTGCCCTAGGCGTATCCATGTCAGGGTAGGAATAGCAAGTGCCATGCAATGGGAACATGGAACATTCTCTCTCCTTGTTTTGTGATGCTGATGATGCTGAAGTTTGTCGTCATAGTCTTTGTTGTTCTTAATGCCCACGTCTGTACGAATACACACCTAATATACGCGTGTATACACTTGCCCGCACATAATATTGAACAAGTAACAATTGTGAGTGCGTGTAAGCACACTTTTCTACTTATTGTTTGCAACCTCAACATTACTACTACATGACAATGCAGGAAATGTAAAGGACTGCCCTGAGACCGAATCTAGATATCTTCCGATCACACTCTTCTATATAAGAGTCCACAGACAGTAATCAGTTTTACGTAAAACTGCTCAATTACGCGGGGTTATTTTGACTTTCAAATAATTTTATTGTCAATAATAATTGACACTCAGGTCTTAGTAATTTCATTAATTGTGACGAAAGTTACATTTATTATTATTAATTCATATCTCAAGTAGTGAAGTATTCTTCAAAGAAGGTAACGTGTACCCATATATCCACAGCCCTAATTTCACTTAACTTGGTTTGCATCCACATCACTTAACGCAAGTGCTTTGTACCTGTAGTCTTAGACATAAGTATGTAATCATTCTTAACCTCCATACCACGCTTAGCATCAATTAAGCATTATTACCCTCAGTCTATTTCTTCCTGATCCAAAATAGTGCACTGGCAGTATAAAATTACCAGCCAGAAGCTTTCAGTGTTTTGCTTCATGACGCCACATAAACAGCTATTTACAATACACTTAGAGGATATTAGAGATTTCGCGCTCCGAACCAAAGTATAGGTTTGTAACGAACTATTGGTAGTGTCGGGACATAATTTAATTTGCATAAAATAATGGTACATTTCGTGTCATTTTGCCTGAGTATTTGCTGGCTGAGGGTGTGTATATTTATTATTGCTTTATTTAACACACCTTAAAAACTGAACACACTGAATAATGCCAAACACTATGTTTACAATCAAGAATGAGATGGAAAAGGTTTGGAAGGAAGTGCTTCGGCCTACCAGGTCTTATCTCGGTGTTTACCTGCACAGCGTTCGTCCTTTGTATTCAAACCAATAATTTTCCTACTGCCTTTGCTCTCTCTCTATCCTAGTGATTACACTGAGACATTCGTATAGTCATTCCCATGACGTCACTAGCTACCTTTGGCATCATTTTACTTGCATTCGTTGGGTTATGGTATTCCTTTACGGAGGTACAGTTCAACACGAGCCCAATTAAACTACGCCTCTTTAATCACTGTGATGAATTCACCACGCAGAGATGCCACACACCAAACCGTAGCAAGCTGATTAATGAAATCGTCATCAAACGTGACTTCCACGGGTATTAAATGGGATCTATGCACACAGAAGACTCCTTTGATGTGGTTACGCTACACGTCACAAACACACCTAGCACGTCATCTACTAGAAAAGGCGTAAGAATGCAATTACTTTGACAATATAACACGTGTCACATGATGTAAAATCAGTTTCGCATACAAGCCTTTTGTTTCGTCCTGTAATTACCAATGTGAGCTTTGACTGAATCATTAAGCTCTGCGTTATAAAATGGACAGCACATAAGGGTAGGCACTTAAATGGGAAAGGTTATGACAGGGAACCATTACATAGTACTTTGAAAGAACGGCCTGGTATTTTCCAGGGGAAGCTGAAGAACATCAGAGCAATCTCAGGAAGGACAGCTGCTTTCGTGTTACATTCACATTGAATAAAAATGTACTGTTCTATCATTCAGCCACATTTGTTTTGTTGTTGAAATATTTTGGTACAGACGACTATGGCTTGAACACAAGGTGAATGCCTTACGGGCTCTCCTCATTTGGGCCTGTATGTATCTCTTCAGAATCGGCGTCAGACGCCGCTCTGGACGCCTGATAGATAGAACAGATTTTCGTGGGTTTGCTTAGATTTATAAGGAAATTCTGAAGAACTGCATGATTTTATTCGTCACTAACAGATCTGTGTCTTCTTTTACTGCACATACTCTCATAGTGCACATATGGATGCAGAAAGCTCGTTCTAAACTTGCAAAACTATTTTCCAATTGACATGACGTTATATCTCAGGAAACGTCAATTTTCATAGAAATTTTTGTGGGCACTTCAAATATTGCAAAATATACATGTTAAATTTTAGGACATTAAAGTATAACACTCCCACTTGCACAAGCATCATGCATAAAGGTTCACCAAAGAACGTAATGCACTTCAAAACTTCAATGCAAAATTTTTAAATATCCCTCTGTTGCTACGTCCACACATAACTCTTCCTTTGACCCACTTTTATTTTACTGCCTTTAAAGGACACTCTTAACTCACGATTTCACTGCAGTTCTCTTCATTACTATTTGAAGTGAGTTTATTTTAGCTCTGTTCTCTCAACGCGAACTAGACGTCCGAAACACTGAACATGGCCTCCTTCAAATAGCATAAAGACAGTGAAACAGAAAACACAATGTTGCTATGTGGCCTACTGTAATTTTACAGTAGTGTTCAACAACGAATAGGTTACCAACTATACCATGGGTTAAAAGACACTTTAGTGTTACCATCTGGTGGTGCTGTCTTATGTATCTAAGATTTTGATCCTGCTTCCAGGGAAAAGAATGACTGGCCAACAATTCTTTACTTGAGCAAATTAAATGATGCACTTACTTGAATATTCCACTAATACCGAATGAATATTTTCAGTCCATTATTATGCAACATGAAATAAATTTTGTGTAAATAGAGAAAATTAATGATTACTTCTAAGTTAATTAAATTCATATAAGAATAAACATTCAGCAAGACTAGTTCGTTACACAATTCTATACTCTGCAGCACCGAAAGTAAACCATTTATTATATATGTATCAGACTTTCGAAGAACACAATTCTTCAAGTTAAGTGACTTGTACTTACACCTTATACTTCAACGTTCATTGTTGTGATGATGATGATGATGACGACGACGACGACGACGACGACGACGACGACGACGACGATGGTGATGGGGATGATCATGATATGGATAATGATTATGTTTTAATTTCTCTAGATAGTAAAATCACGCACACTCCGACACAATGTAAGTCAGAGGGACGATCCATTTTAAGCATATTCTCTTTACATCAATTTTACCCAGCTGTCAGATTTATATTAAACATCCTGTAAATAGACCAATTAAAATGTCTACTACAAATATTGCAGAAATTAGAACTTTATACATGGAAACTTCACTTCCGGAGCACACATTCCTTCAAAAAATCGCTTTCAATTTCAAGCAAAGGTATTCCTCACGTTCTCCCATTAACCCTGCAAATACTTTCATTGATTCCTCCTTCCCTCACGCGGCTTAATCAATACCAGAGTTCTATACGTGGACCGTACATTCTCCTCACATCTTCTTTAACACCGACAAATGGCACGGATTTCAATCAAGCACTAAGAAATGACTCATCACTACAAGATTCCTTCATTACACACATTCTGGAGACACCGTATGTGTCAGATCATCCGCCTCATGTTTATCTTCAGGACTAACAGGCGGATTTCGAACTTGTATAGGTCATCAACAAGGAATGCTGCTGGTGATTTTCACTTTCATCCGTAACGATCCGACATAATTTCTGTCTTATACATCATCATATATGCTAAAACATCAGTAGACCCTGGTACAAGATACAGAAAGTTTAGCGCGTAAAGCTCTTAAATATAAACATTTTTTATACGCTTATGTTGAACACTTTAGAAAATGGGAGGAAGAACAAATTGTAACTCATGATACGAGCGATCTACTGTGCGATTAGTTCCTCAGCTATAGGTTCGTATGCAGTCCGTACACCCCAAGGCACATAACACACGCAAAGTCACAAAGAAAACACCTGGAACATGTACACAGCGCACTACAGTGATGAGTAATTTTACCTCCCTTCTTATTGATTACTACATCCAACATAATAGTGCATATTTTATGAGTGTTCTGCAAAATGGACGCCACGTGATAACTCTTTTATTTGGACAAGATCTGTGCCCATTAAAAGATGAAAACAGCTTCGTAAGCGACTTGCAAGAGATTGCAAACTCTGCTACTAAATGAAATGGGGAGATCCAGAGGAGAAAGGAAGAACGTCAGTGGGCTTATGTTCTTATTTAACCACATGCTAGCACCCGTGAATTATAATGCTGATGACGTCACCTTAAACGAGAGAAAAATGATCCAGTCTACTTCAAAGTTCACCATATTCAGGGATATCTAATATCTCCGTCATCTTTTTCATCGTACAGCAGTACGTACCAGAGGCGAACTAGCTGCTGTTCTCCCTTCAGGTACCTCACGATAATATTAATATTTTTAATGCACCAGTGGATAAGACAGGTGACAATGGCTACCAACTAATTAGCAATATTTGGTCTTTGACAAATATATTAAAAATAAATTATAGATTACAAAATGAAGAGTTTTGAACTGGTTATGGAGAGGAGATATATCAAGCAAAATATCTTCCGTTTCCACACATCAGTTGCTATGTTTATCACTGGCATTCGGATTTGTTTTTAACAGTTACGCTACTTCTGCCACCACGTATACAGACATTGCACATACTTTCAAATATAAATATTACTGAGCATATCAACCTTGTTACTTAAGGATCGAAAAAATTTGAAAACAGGGAGATCGATTAAACGCCCATGAAATTTATACAACTGGAATGTTCATTAATATCACTCAAATTACCAACGCTGCAGAAGAAAAAACAAAAACCTGTAGTGTTACAGCGTCAGGTTGACGGTTTTAGTATTCAGCTGCAACGTTTATTATTGCTGCTTACGTGACGGGTTTTTAATATCGTATGTTTACTGTAAGGTAGGAACAGAAATTTTATGTAACTTTAAATAAATTCAGGTGTCACTAACTTCAGTTACTACTAAGAAAAAGTTCGGGATAGAAGGACAATGTGATTCGCGAGACCGTGAATAGCATTCAGAGTGAAGCACATGTGATTCGCGAGACGGTGAATAGCATCAAGAGTGAAGCACGTGATCGTTTCCTTATGCATCATGACAAGAATTGCACAAGTGAGACTCATACGAGTACCTACAGACGCAAAAAAACAAAATAAATAACTGTGTTACCCAGTAACCCAGTACGCCACTGTACATACAGCCTGAATTTACAGAGGAAAAAGAAGCCTGCTTGAGCGGTGTGATGTATGCTAATGAACATCAAGGAGAGTATCCTACGCTGCTACGAAATGTTTTCTATCAGACCTTGTTTAGAGGAACTGTAATTTATGCACTGATATCTCTATCGCGTGCAGTATTAATTACTGTCCGTAGAATTTAATTACAAGGTTTGCTGCTTTGCTTTCAAGAATCCATTACAACTCAGATAAATCATTTTACACCTCGAACCACATATGGTTGTCGATGCACTGTGATTAGTAACGTATATATAAAAACACATGTACAACTATATGTCTGTCTTGTTCTATTGCTTTACGTACCAGAAATTCAACGAAGTTTCTCAGTACAATATAAGATTTGGACCTTCACAAAGACAAGCGTTTTTATAACAGTCAATTAGTTGTCGTGATTTATTTCAAAGTTTTATTTCGAAACTTTTAATAATCAAAAGAAAATTAAAAAACAAAATAAGCCTTTTTTTATGGCCGACATAAAAGCGACTTAAAAATTTTATATTAATAATACAGTTATTTTATTTTATGTATTTCTATTACAAGTGTTTGTAACTTCGAAATTAAATTATACGTTTGTAGCGACTTCCTCGATCCCCCCGGGAAAGTCGGAACAGCACCTTAACAAAAGGCACATTCCATGCCTTTCACACCATTTCTCATTTTTGTACCATTCTACGCGACGTAACTGGTCAGTTAATACAGTGTCCTTAAATTAGCCAAGAATCTACATGACGCCAACAAGATGGTAGTTTATCCATGCCTTTGTATAGAATGTGGCTTTAACTGGCCTGGAAATATGGTGGCAGTTAAACACAGCACTGAAAGCATTTTAACATAATATGACTAAGGATTACTTGGTTTCTGGAATTAATCCATCTTGTACTATACCCTTACCTTTCCGAAATGGAATCCGTTATCGCCCTTAGGTGAAAAGGTGGCGAGGTACTTCCTTACAATTCTACAACACAAAACGAGACTGCAAATTCCTACACGAAGTCAGACTGGAGACAAACTACTCTGATTCTCGATTTAACGGCACTTTCTTCAGCAAACCGAATACAGTGCTGGTAGTTAAATTAAGTATCTCTTTGATTCTTTTTATGTTTGCCTTTCTCTTTCTTGTTTCTACTGACACCCGATTTTCAATATGCGATGTTCTGTTGCTCTGGTCGTTCTCCTGAAAATATTTCAAAACTTCTAAAACTTTTCAGGCAGATCTGCAATGGAAAGATGTCTGTAGCAACTCGTAATTGAATTATTTGAAACACCTCAGATTATGACCAGATCCGTTGATAGGAAACAGCTCTTTATGTCGGGCCCAACTAAGTACATTGTTACCTGAAGACAAAAACATCCAATTTCGTAAACACCCTGTTCTGTTCGGGGTACTATCCTATAAGAAATAATAGTAAGGAATCTTAGTCGCAGCTTTTACAGATTTGACTACACTGAATGCAAAAAATTTTTCTGAAAATTTGTCTATTGCCCATGCTTTCCTGTGTTATTTTTTCACGAACAGGGTAGAATTGCAATAACGTTGCTCCATACGTGATTTTATACTTTAGTGTTCTTTAGTGAAGTCAGGGATTTGAAATGTACTTGCTGTCGAGATGCACAACTGAAAACAAAACATGCATTTCATTTCGTGTACAAAGAGGAAACTTAAGAGAATGGGGATGAAAGTAGAAGAGGATCGAGTAGTATAAGGGGCAAATGGTTTGCAAAGTGGTTCATTGAGGAAAACAGTGAGTAAGGGACGCAAAACTGAAACAGTGGAAACCATTAACAACCCCGTCCCTGAGATTGTGTTATTCCCAACCACCATCTTCCTTGCCACCACCCGAAACACGCTTCATTTTAACGATGCATTCACTCATTCTGTCACAGAAATAGCTCTGCTGCATGAATTTCTTCGGCAGTTAGTTTTAATTAGTGTAAACACCAACATGCTACAACATGTTTTATTTTTACTACGAATAATAACATAATTAAATAAAATATTAACTAATTTTTAACAAGACAGGAAACGTGCACATAACATAACATTGTGGCGCGTTCCAGTAACGAGAAAACAACAATATATTTCTTCGGTATTGCTGAGCTACAGATATTGCCGTCAACAATAAAATATTGAATCTGTTGCGATGTAAACGCAAAAATGCGTGCTATTTGTATTCTTGAGGTACATATATCGTTGTGGAAAATATACAAGTACTTACGTCTCCGTGTAAAGGGCCTGACATTTTAGTCCTATTTTAACCAAATCTAGATTTTCTCGATATATTCTAGTAGAAGTCTCAAATACAAAATTTCATAAAAATACGACCAATCGGAGCAGACGTGTTACGTGCGGAAGATGGACGAATATGACAAAGCCAATAGGAGCTTCCCGTGACTCTGCAAAACCGACAGAAATTACAGCCGTCTCAAACCAGACTACAATATGCACACTGAGACACTTAATTGGGAGATGAGAACCCGATCACTTTTCAAAAAATTGACTTACGAATTTCTAAAGATGTACGCTTTGAATATTCGTCGACCAAATTTTCGAAATTCAGAAAAATCAAGAATTTTATTAAACAAAGACCAGACAGAAATATCGAATGTTTCTGATTTAACAACAAATAACATCGTGCAACACCCTTCGAAACAAAAACAATGAAGCACGCACGCCCGAGCCTATTCTGGCTGGCGAAGGGCCGTAACCCTTACTTTAAGTTCGTTCGAGGGCCTCACGCGTAAAAATCAGGACAAGTGGTATCTAACCCCCTAAATTATTGTGCAATTTTTCAGTATGTCATTTACAAAAGTGGTCACGGTCCCCACAGCACACCCTGGAGGGAAGCGGGTTGAAAGTCAAAGAAATAAAAATGTAGTTGAAAAAATGTTAAAACGAAATATTTTAATTTAAATTCGAACTTTTTTTTCCAAGTTATGGGGAAAACAAGCTTTATAGCCACATGAAGAACGAAAACAGTCTGTTCCAATTTCAGACAATGGCTACTGAATATGAATTAGCAGAAATATACATATGTATGGAACTTATTGACGTCTCTGGGTTATTATACGTAATACTCCTAATGAAGGTCTCAAGCTGCAGTCATGTAACTGCTTGATTAGATTACAACTACCCTTGTCTAAAGTTCACTGCAATAACACGAAGTGCCATAATCCAAACACTCCATCCACTGCACTGAAACCCTCAAATGTTGTTACGTTGTCGTTCTCAGGTGCATGTGCGTATACAGAGCATAAACGCGGCTCCTGCAAGTGAAATGCACAAATACTGAACTAAGTATCATACTGTCCTCACTTCAAGGTAGACTTACATCACTCCAATCTACATTTATAAGATTCTGTCCGTGGTTTAATTATAATTCAGAGACTCAATTATCTGCTTCTCCACAACAAAGAATTTCAATATGCTTAAAAACAAACTTTTTTGTATGTGTTTTGATATCATAATGCACAATTTGAGTGATTTACGTTGAGAAAGAAATATGCATCAATTGGTTTTTGTGTAAGTGTCGTTATTGAAAAATTTTTTAATTCATAGGCAAAACAGTAAGATGAGATCAACTATTATAAGCACAATTTTGTGCTCATTTTAATGAGTGCCTTTTAATTCAATCGAATAAGATGTTTAAATTAAACCATACTCTAAGTATTTTCTTCTGAACCCCGACGTCAACATGCATAAAAACAGTTTCCTCGCCCTTGGTTCTGTTACATTAGAATGTAATGACATATCAATATCACAATTCAGTGATGTAAGAACTAGAGGAAGCCCCTCTCTTCGAGGTCTAGTTTTAAGGGTTTTGTGCGTAGCGTTTAAAATCTTTTCGAGAGAGCAATTAAGAAACTCACTAATGATTAAGCAAATAAATATGTGCAGAAGAGCCCTTCTTGTCACGAATATACACAACTGGGGCTTGTACGAGTAAAGTAATACTGTGAAAATACCGAAGCGAACGGAACTGCATTTTTGGAATATTTAGAGCGAAAAAAGGGGGTAATGGAAATAATATCTAAATAAGGCAGAATAAATTAACAGAAAATACGCAAAATGTATAAGAATTTTATTCCAATAACATGGAGGACAGGAACCAAACACAAGGAATTTGCTTTTTTTAACATCTTGCATCCCTCGATGGAGGGTAGATGGTATTTGAAAAAGACAAGACCACTTACTAAACGACAGAGGCTTAGATGCCTCTGAGAAAGGCACATAAACCAGACTGTTGGTAGCACTTCATTCCGTCTTATGCACCGAGCATGAGTAAACGCATTCATATACCCCACTTCGACTACTCAGGGTTTCCAACCAAGTAAAGCAGAAAGCAATATTTACAGGGAATGAAAACGAAGCGAGGAGGGGACAACAAGTTTATATGTATCTTTAAAGTACTTTTTATTTCTTTCCTTTCTTCCAGACTTCTTTTTTGTTATTTTCCTCCTCTTATATTTCTTCTCCGAACGAAACGAGAATCAATATACACGGATATTCTAAATCCTCGTTTTCTCGCTCCAAACGACCCAGATCCGTCTCGATCTGGTATGTCTTCGCATCTCGTTCTTCAGCGCTCTAATCTTTTCACACAACAAGCATACAATGGAAATGTGAACTCCATTTTACAGAGATCTGCTAGCAAGAGGAACTTATAGGTAACTTATGGAGCGAATGAAGAAGATAAAACAGTCCTATAAGATAGGATGAACAAGTATTTACGAAAGGGACAACTTCCCGCCACGAAACTCCTGATACAATATAGGCTTATATGGATCCCTACATTTCGAAAGATTCATTTCGTTTTATGTTTCCTAATGTTTGCTGGTAACTTGTCAAAGGAAGGTTACAAACAGAATCGCATGTTTATATTATTCGTTACAATTATTGCAGCTTTGTACAGACTTCGAACGTTGAAACTTGTCCTCCAATGTTCTGCCGACTTTAACACAAAATAAACCAAAGTTAGCCTAATCCTACGAATCAGCTCGTAGCTGTAGTTAGATGTTCGAAAATGAAATATATTACAGTACAGTGGAATCAACAGAGGACGAAATGCAGACTTTTGGATGGCAACTACATAGAGGAAAGTCCTACTTGATAGGATAACAATCCCTACGTCTTATTCTGAACACATATTTACATTTGTTTACATCACGCGTCCCCAACTTCTTTATGGCAAAGGGCCACTCCCGCTATTGTGAGGAGCTTCGCGGGCCGCATGTGGAAATATAACGATAAGTGTTACACCTAACCTCCTTAATTACTGTGTAATTTTTATAGTGTATAGATAATTGACAAATGTGTCTGCGGGCTGCATGGGGCCCGCGGGCCGCGGGTTGGAGTATATGGTTTACGTCTTTTCGCCTTCCGAAAAATGGCTAGTAAAACAAACGCATATTGTTTCCATGAAGCCAAATGCACCGTGATGTCACCCCCCTTGGTATTACAACAAACTGCGTATGTAGACTGTTTACCGTAGACCGAACCCATACGATAAGGTATCACATCAAAATGCATCAAATTACTTCACTTCCAATCAGCTAGGCACACGGTTCGATCTCTAACGAGCTAAGATCATCTCAAAGCACGGTCACAAGGTTTGTATATTTGACTTTGATATGTGTCCGATGCCGAATCCGGGCGGGGACGAGATTTTCAGTGCCGTCCAAACCGGCCTCGAGATCCTGCCTGCCTTCTGTGCAAGGGGTACCCCGTCTTCGGTGGAGATAAAGCGGCCGGAGTGTGGTGTTGACCACCTACCTCGTGTTAACGCCTGGATGCCAATAGGTTGGAACTATACTTACGTCTCCCCTCTGTGCCTGCACAGGCATGTCATGAGGTGTCCTTTACCTTTATATGTCCAATGGCACTGAGCAAAAGCGAAAAAAGATCTCGAAATTTGTAAATTTTTTCAGCCTTCATTTACGCATACAAAGTCATGTCGTGATTTTATATTGTTCGTTCCGTGCATGATCATTGTGCCGGTACGGCTTCCGTCTCCTACCAGCTGTGTCTAATTCATAACACCCAGTATAAAAAACAATCCACACACACACACACACACACACACACACACAACATCCACCTGTATCATTTTTAATATATACTGAAATAAGCTACGTGTGTACCTCTTAACATTAAATTATAACCTTGAATATTGTAAGCCCCTGAAGATGATCTAATAACGATCGAAACATGTCAGGCAAAATTGTAACAACGTTGTAAAAGTTGTAATACAGAGATATTAAAACAGTGCATTAGTTGGAAAAGTGTCATAATTGATGTCGTGATGTTCCTCAGTTACTTTTCTTTATTCCGATACTTTCAATCGATGGTAATATTAAAGAAAAGCTGTTAAAATCAGTACCATTACGTACGACTAAAAGAGGTGAAGACATCTGCCGAACCTTACACGCCAGTTTTCTGTAAATTAACTTGTGTCAATCACCAAAGCTGATGCGCTCCAGCCACGACTATTGAAAACTTGAGCATCATTGGGCTTTGAAAAAAAAGAAAAGTCCCCCTTTGCAGGCCTTTTAGTTATCATTGTGCATTCTATCAGGAAGCTCTGAACGTATATACAAAAGCTAGGAATTACAACAATGATAAAAGTTGCGCAAGAAATTGAAAACTCAGTCCGTGCGAAGACTTCGCAGCTTAGGGTCTTGAAAGTGTTTATTAGACGATGAAATTAACGCACAGTATGGAGACTTTACATTACATTCCGAAGCTCATTAACTGAGGGGAGAAAAAGCTTTATTCAGGCACCGAAAACTCGTGTCAGCACTTGTAGAGTTTATTCGTGACAGACATGATTTATTTCCACAATTAGAGGTTTCTATGTGGTTACTGGATCTTGCTTTCCTTACAAATCTTACCGCTAAGCCAGACAAATTCAAACCTGCGCGCCGAGACGGAAACAAGCCGTCATTAAAACGACTGACACAATGGGTTCTTTTAATAGGGAACTGACGTTATAGAAGACATCGGTGATGAAAGGTGTGGTAATCAAATTTCGAAGTGTTCAAAGTCGCGCTGATGGTACTTTCGATGCCTACATCCTGTGTATTGATAAACTATTAAACGATCTTCAAAGAAGATTTACTGACTTCGAGGTCATACAGTTCAGCGTGTCTTTTAATTCCAATCCGTTCCAAGAGAGGGATATATGTGGCAGTATTGACCGTATGTATTCAGTATTCGAGTAACATGGAAAGAAACATGAGATTATTAATTACCAAACAGATTTAACATTGCAAGCAAGAGCGAATAACAGTCTTCCTTAACCTTTTAAAGCCTAGCGGTAACTTTACATACCGCCATGTTAAACATTAAAAAATTCTACGTGGTGCCCACATTGCGTTTATGTGTTTTGTACGGATCTCAGAACAAACAGCAACTTTTGACTTATAAAACATCAACAGACTGGTTTTTAAAACCGAAGTGGAGAGTGTTTACAGCGCGGTACGCACTGAGTCCTTATATAAAACAGATAGGCTTCGTCTTTAAACGGTTAATTTAGCGCCGCCTACATATTGTCCCAATCTGAGAATAATGTCAGTAAAGGTGAATGCACGTTTCGGTTCTACATACTTAATCGAGTCAGTGACTTTAACACTGGAAGTGCCCAGATTATCGCTAAGTTATAACCACTTCAATGACTGTGTGAGAGCGGCTATTAACTACATACACTCCTAAATACAATAGGCTATCTTATGGGCTGCACTGCTAAGCGTCGAACTGAATTCCATAATTTTGTGGGGTGGAATATTTTCCTGAGAAAATGTTACACATAAAGCCACACTCTTCATTTTGAATAAAACAAGCCAATTACATGACTTATTCAATTTTTAGAAACACGCTGACCTACTGTTCTTCTTGCTCAATATAATTACTGAATGGGTACTGTTGTTACTATGATGCAGGAAATTTATTAATTGAATCACCTTATGAGTGTCCGTTTTCCTTCAGAGTTTATTTTACGAAAGTGTGTATGACGTTTTCAAAAAGGTAAGAGCGTTTTATGTGTGGAGGCGTATATTACATTACAAATTAATTTGGCGAACATATGCTACAACAAACACCAAAGCCTTGGTTGTAAATTCCATTTTCATAAACTTTCGTATTATCAGTATATTTTTATAATACACCACGTATTTAAAAATACGCATATAAAAGTACATATAAAGACATGTATATTTATACAGTCCACATTTTACGTATTCACCATCATGGTGCCCGTATACAGACCAATTTTGCTTAACTCTCCGCATAAGAAAAACGGCTGGGCAGGCCTGCTTTACACTATATTGCATTAATGACTGAGGTAATCCCGTGCTCTGAATTTCCATTCCTCAAATCCATTGTGAATCAAGCATCAGTAGACACACATGTTTATGGTTGCTAAAAAGAGTAGGGAAAATCCATTCTTTAAGCTCGCGTAAACGTAAGCGAACAAGAAACTCGCACGTACTCCCTTCAATCTCAGAGATGTATTTAGCGGACGCCTTACTTCGTTCCTTCCTTCTTCGTGTTAATTAAGAAGCCACCGTCTCAGAAGATTAACAAAGAATTGAGCTAATTTGAATCTATACATATTCATCACTTCAGAACTGCTGCTGCCACACAGTTTGGGATCATAATTTAGAATTTAAAATGACCGAGTGATTCTATTCGCTTAAAGTTGCCTGTAGCTGCAGTTATGAACGCTCTCGGTGTAAAGAGACTCCAGTCAACCAGTTCCTCCCTTACAACGAAATATATCCTTCTACAATTTTCCTTCACAAAGCTCCTTCTTTAGTTATGGTAATACATTCGTTTCGACTCTAGACAGAGGCAGCTTGATTAATCACAAATTTTTTCACAAATAATTTCGGTTTTTCAAAATACATGCAGAAAGTAAGGAAAGGCACAAGATTATAAGTACAGAATTCCTGTAACCACGTTTACATATGTACATACTGGCACTGAACGTAACATCTTAACAAACAATGATTTGTAGACATGTGAAACTAATTTAAGTAAATGCATTTAGACTTCCGTTGTTCCTGTGAGCTCACAAGTGTTTAGTGTCCAGTCGGTATGACGTTTCCTGCACTAACCACTCATGAAGTAGGACAAAACCACATCCAATTCATGCTTAATAATGTATTGACTTTCCCTTGCCATTAATTTAATAATTCCGCTCATCTTCAATTCACTTCAAATTTAAACTACTTTAATAACTTCTCAGGAGTAATTCGAGAAATTAAGTAAGATACTTTGGGTGTTACATCTGCTACAGTGCAGTTTATTTGAAGCATGAGAACAACGTGAGTGAGAAGTTAGCTCCAGCCAGGTTTAAATTTCATTCATGCTTGTAACAAGTAAATGGAACTCTTAGGAGAGCTGGATGACTGAGAAATCGGACTTCGATTTCCAGCTGGGGAAATATTTTACCCTCTCTACAGCGTCCCGACCGGTTACAACACCCACATATTTTCCTATACAACGGGTAAAAGAAGCCCTTCGTCAGGAATACAGCGGTCGGGTGTGGAAATCAGCAATCACCTCCGTCTAACGCCAGTGTTAAGATTGCACGGAATTTTACCACTGCCCTTCCTTACGTATTCATGGCATTTGCCTAATTATTTACTTAATTAATTAAACGGAAATTTTGGTTAAAATAATAGGTTAAAATTAATGACATAGGGAAGTACTATTCTGGTACATGGCGCCCAAAATATTAAAGTGGACATAGTCGCATTAAGGCAGCCTTTTTCCAGAGTACTTCTGTTCTGTTCTGTCAGTGTAATTCCACCGATACTACATACTCATATCAGTTTTTCTATGGTCGACGCTTTATTGTCTACAAGGATTATCAAACCCGGGATCGCGACCCGAACTTGGTTCGCAAAGTCTTATAATCGGTCGTAAATTGCCAAAATAGCCAAGTAAGCTTCTATAATGAAAATATTATAACTAAATATTTTGGGAATTTTGCTTGTATTGTACTAATTAGGTCGCAAGATCGATGTTGTTTAATATTTTGTGTCGTGGAAAGAAATTCTGAGAAGCACTGGTCTGGACACTGATAATGTCATTAAACAAAGCACCAAAAGAGATACACTGAACACGCAGAAATATAAAAAATCATGATGCATTACATTTCTACACAGACGTTTTTAAAACATAAGTTTCGCAGCAGGATCGAATAATGGCACGTTTACAGATGCTCCTGGGCGGTCAAATTTTGATATAAGAATTTAACCGCTGTTCAGTACAGTTGCCAATCCCGTACCCAGCCGTGAATAAAATATGGCAATGGCATTACAAATACGGCGTCAGTAACGGACTCCACAGAAATACAAGTATTTAACATGCAAAAGTATCGCCTAAAACGATGCACAAGTTCTGTAACCAGGCTGTTACATTACCGGCACCTTCAGTGGTATGACACTCAAATCGGACTGCACCCGCAACTGAAACTCAGTTAACAAACAAAGCTACAGTTGCTTGGTATTTTTTATTATTAATACCGTGTATAACCATTAAGAAAGTACAAGTCCATACCAACTAATGCACTGTTATTACTGAAAATGTTCTTACATTATCATACTTTAAAGTTTTGTAATGTAAAAATACTTTCAACAATAAGATTGCATTAATTGATATGAACTTGTATTTGCGACAGTTACTTAATTTGTTACGAAGACATGAGAATTGATGGTGAAAGAATTACGATTATGCACCTAGTCATGTTCGGCTTATTTTAAATCCACTGTTCAGGAGATTCAATGCAAGGAACGGTACATTAACTAACTAACTAACTAACTAACTAACTACTAACACCATGTAGCGAAGTGCGTCTGGAGGAGCTCACTGTCCTACAGTCAAGATATCCCATGCAGTTATGCCACCGCGCCAGCTGTGATAGCGCAGTCGGTACAAACATCAAACTCAGTTGGCATGGCCAACAGATTTCTGCGTTATTCCAAGCAGTCAGATCCGCTGTACGGCCACACAACCCAATATTCAGTGGGCACCAAGATGTCTGTCTCTGGGGATAATGCGGTAGAAGTACAAGTCTTCCATGTAGTACAGATGTTCACCATGAGTGGAGTTCTAACTCTACTTCCCCATACGCCTTCACAGCCGCATGTTTATTACTGCGCACACGAAGACTCGCCAGTTACCTATTCTGAACGAAACGATTCCACTCCACGCCCTCCGACCCACTTTAATAATATCTCACTTACTATTAGGTTTCCCGACCAACATTTTTAGTGTTAAATTCCACACAGAATTACACACTTCGTCGCAGAAGTCCTGGCAATACTAACAATAACAATCGTAAAATAAAATATTGTGCCTGTGCAAAACACGCTCTTTCTTCCACCCTCGACAACACGATGGCCGCTTCGATACTTTACACTGCGAAAGCCAACTCGCTATAAACACTGTCAGATAGCCTTCACAAAGATGAGAGAGGTGGATTCACTGCTTCAAATGCAAGCGTTCGGGGGGTTCACTTTTCCTTAGAGGTGGAATGTTATTTCATCGGTAGACAACAATGCTTCATCGATCCAAGTTACCGTCTGTCAGTATTTCCACGAGCTTCAACAGAAGGCGAGGTACTTCTCTTTCTCGTCTGCACAATATCGGTCTGAAGCTTTCTCCAATATCGTGCACAATTTTCAAATTCCCATTGGCACCCGTGGCTGACTGTCTGGGAACAGGGTAAGCAAATTTCTTGCACAAACTAGGCACTGCCACTCAGTCGGCCTACACTAACCTTTTAAAGCCTAGCGGTAACTTTATATACCACGAGGTTTAAGGTTGAAGATTCTACGTGGTGCCCACATTGCGTTTATGTGTTTTGTACGGATCTCAGAACAAACAGCAACTTTTGCCTTATAAAACATTAAGAGATTGGTTTTTATAACCGAAGTGGAGAGTGTTTACAGCGCGGTACGCACTGAGTCCTTATATAAAACAGATACGTTTCGTCTTTAAAGAGTTACATTAATCCAGTCGCTTCTGTTAAGTGCAAGTTTTGTATCTCCGTAATCAGTAAGTATTTATTACCACCGTTGCAGGTTTACACTTCACATCCCATGTCCTTTTCGTACCTGGTCACTGCAGCAAACTGCAATATTAGTTGTTCACTACCTGAGGCCATAATCCATCTGTTCAATTCTAGAAACTCGTTTTCTAGGCGGGTAATTATTTTGTGTGGGCCTAGCCTGTCATAAGCAAGTGGATTTATTAATTTAATTTCTGAAGCTTCTCGTATGTTTGCTCTTAAATTAAATTACGGCAATATCTGCCAACATGCAGAAAATTTACATATTCTGGCATGTGACGATATGTCGTTGCTTGAGAAGATACTGACGTTCGAAGAATCGTTACGCCTTCATCTTCAGGGTCATTCAGTCCAAGATGATGATTCTTGGACTGCTGTACGTGTATGGCGATCCTCTGAAACGTCGGGTACTACGCACATAAGAACACACCGTCATATCCTACAAGAATTTGTCACCGGTGTGAGAACCTCAGGTCTCTTATTATTAACACGCATTGGTTCTTTCTCTGTAAAAACTAAATATGTATGTGAATGTAAATAAACAAGACTGTTTTTCCGACGACGACGCTGTGTTTCTGTAAGACTCGATATACTAAACAACAGTGTAATTATAATCAGTAATGCTGACATGGGCGGCCCAAAGTGACCGCAGGGTGTAAGGTGTGGGTCTGCGGCCACCCACTTGCTGGGATTGCGGGTTCGAATCCCGCAGGAGGCATGGATGTCTGTCTCTTGCGAATGTTTGTGTCTTTTCAGGTAGAGGTCTCTGCGTCGGGCTGATCACTCGTCCAGATGAGTCCTAACGAATATGATGTGTCTAAGTGTTATCGTGAAGCCCTGGGGATAATGAGGAGGCCCTAACCCACTACGGGTTGTTGCGCCATGAAAAGAAAAAGACGCTGGTATGGATTCCATACTTTCAGACACAGACTGTACAACATATTGCGCATACAGACCTACATAAAAGTACGTTCCATATTCAACACAGTCAGTACAAAACTACAGCAAATTATGCCACTCTGTTGCCTATTTCACTCTATTATTTGGAACATCATCTTATATTCAGCGAAACTAGACATATTCAAATACGTGTAACGAGTTAAGACATGTTTAAATATTGTGCATGTGTTCTGTAAATCGAAAATATTTAATATTTATCATGTGTATGAGTACATCAAATATAGCAGCTGTATCAACCAGCCAGCACCGGTAATTTGCACCATCTCGTTTGTTTTATTTTACCTGCGACAAGTAAAATCAACGTGATAGCAGAGCGAAACTCTGAAGTAAAAGAAACAGCGGCGGCATGTAAGCGAAGGAAATCGTTAAATCTGCGTGAATAAGATCCATTCTAAAAGTGTGCATAAAGATGCATATCGGTAACTCGTTACGTCACAGGAACTTTTATAGGCCTACGTAATGTATTTCACTGAACCTTTTACGCAATGGGGAGTTTTAAAAATGCATTCATCTTTATTTTTATACAGATTTATTAATCACCAACTACTGCACAAATATTTTTCTCTCTCCGGCATGTTTCGGCTGCAATCATTCAGCCATCATCAGGGGGCACATTTTCTCAGACAACAAGCATTGTACGACAAATCGGTGAAGGGTAGGTTGCTTTTACATCTATTATGGTAATCACCATTATATGCTAAAAATATACTAAAATATATATTGCAAATAGTGTTGGTATATTAAAATTGGTGTTGTTATATGAAATCTGGTTAAAATCTGTTTCCAAACATCTAGGTTATTCTTGATTCCAATATGCACCGAGCTGGCACTTGTGAACTATACATTGGGATTATAACCGGGGGCTGCTTCCCAAATATGGGAATCAAGAATGACCTAGATGTTTGGAAACAGATTTTAACCAGATTTTATATAACAACACCAATTTTAATATACCAACACTATTTGCAATATATATTTTAGTATATTTTTAGCATATAATGGTGATTACCATAATAGATGTAAAAACAACCTACCATTCACCGATTTGGAATATACTGCTTGCTGTCTGAGAAAATGCGCTACTTATTATGGCTGAATGATTGAAGCAGAAACACATTAGGTAGAAAAATAATTGTGCAGTAGTTGGTGATTAATAAATCTGTATAAAAATAATAAACAGCTGCACGGAAGATGTACAGCATTAATTATCTGTAATTTATTCTAGAACAATAAAAGTAACTCAGAATATTCAGCGTCGAACACTGGAAGGGTAGTGAATTAGAAAGGCTGTCGGAAGACGCGGTACTATCTCAATATTTGACATCTTCGCTCTTCTGGGATATTATGCAGCGTTGAGTAGTAGTTTTGAACCGACGTTTCGAGACAACCTATCGGTCCCATTTTCAAGTTTCAAGCAGTCCAAGATGGACTGGTAACTAACTACAAATCTACGCTGCTTAACATCCCAGAAGAGCGAAGATCTGATCTACATCGCGGCGGAAGCCTGAAATCACGCATATGTCAATGTTTGCTTAGACGGAAATGAGGAGTCCCACGAAAACCTCTACAGCAGGTGTCCCCGATGAGATATGAACTCAGTTTCTCCGGAGTGCAGCTTAGAAGCGTTACCACTTGCCAGCTTGTTCCGTGAAGAAAGGACTTGTCGTAGGTTATTTAAACTTCCTGACCTCCATTAAGAATCGATACAGCGCGCAGTTACTTTTCGGTAAACGCCGGAATTATCCAGAGTTTGTTGAAACCCAAATATGAGAACCTAAAGAAAACATAAATTCGTATTGATGAAAGCCGGATGCGCATTCTACACGATTTGTACATTCGTGAACCACACTGGTGGAAACGGGTTATGCGCTGTGTTCCAAGCAGAACCATCCAGGTTGCGGACTATGTGATTGCTGCGGCAGTAACTTTCCCTGAATGTCACACTTGACAATATATCAAATGTCCACAAAAGGTCACTGCTTTGTACATACAAACTGCAGCTAGTGCAGGCAATTAAACCGAATGACAGCCACGGAAATGACCATATGAAACGTTCATATTACACCACACGGACAACAGTGAACACGTTTTGTCCTCTTACGAATAAACATTTCATGTGACAATGAAACTGCGAAGTTGTAATTATAGAACTTAAAAATGTCTCCACGAAAGAAGACAAAGCAAAACGCAAAGATCAGAATAATAAAGTTTAATGTGAGTAAACAGCGAAACATTTTTTGTGTCAAAAAATACAATACCTAGATGTTCAGTCGACAGTTTCTCTCGTGGTAGAAATGTGTTGTGAAGTCCTCTCCAATTTTTGTCTTTTTTAACATGGATTTGGTCATCACTACAGACAATATGTTCCTGTTCTGTCGCCAAACGGATTTACTGCACGTTAATGTGTGCCTTACTGACTGATCCTGTCTGATGTCCAGCTATTAACAGTTCACACACATATGGACTCACATTATTTACATCCTGGAATAACACTACTTCCAGCCGAAGGAAGTAACACGTTATCCACATTCGTTGTGCAAAGAAGTGCGACGAGGAACGCTAGGTCACATGACATCACAGTTTCTTTAAAACGTTAATCAAAACTTTGCGCCAAGATTTCCTATCAGCATTTCAAAATTAATTGTGAATGTTAGGTTTTCTTTTCCCTCTTCCTTTCTTAGTCTAACGTCACTACCCACTCACTGTAAATGAATAGGGTTATCGTCACACCTGATCACAGTCACACACAAGTGCGCGCGCACACACACACAGGCACACACTCGGTAGGATTCACCTGGAGTAGGGATTAGGCAGTCGCAGAGGCATGATTTTCTTCTGTGTCATTATTATTTTTATGACCCGCGTTAGGCACATCTCGAGAAGCAGTCGGAGAATGGGATTGTAGTATATTTAGGCTGCAGTAATCCAAAATGCTTTAAAATTCCATTCTTTTTGTGCCATAAGAGAACCGCATCTTTGTCCAAAGCACTGACGTCTTAAACCTAATTCACGACTGGCATTGCATCAGTCCTACGGGACATCGAGGAAGACTGCCTAATTTCTGCCTGTAATAGGCTTAATATTAATTCCTATCTGCGATTTCCCGTAACAGTTGCAGTAAAATGCTGCGTGCTCCTCGCGTTTTTAGTGTGGTTAGTTATTTTCATTAGCTACACAATGTCGAATTACAGAAGGCGATGAATCTTTTCGAAAGGACGTGGAAAGACGCCGACGTCGAATATTCCACCGCACACTTCCTCTTTAAGGAAGAAAGGAGGAAAATTACGAAAAGCCTCAGCCAGAAATCGGTTTTGGAAAGAAATATGAACCCGAGAGGTCTAGAATAATAGTCAAAAACATTAAATACTACAACGCGATGTAAAACAATACACTTATTGCAGTTACCATAATTATTTTCATAAAAACTTTGATACGGGACGGGCTTTATGGGGAACATAGACATCTATCAGTCTCCTTGTAAATGAACTGTATGCCTGTTATGACTTCTGGTCTCACAGTATGTCGGTGTAATTTAGAGTAACATCCTGCGTACGTGCAGGACTATTCATTAAAATGTACATGAGTGTAGATAAATATCAATAACCACGTACGTAATGTTCCTCTCGGATTTGTTGCCTCTTTGTTCTCACTTTCCGATTTCCAGCCGCCTATATAACGGGGAATATCCAAAAGTATTCTGACATTTACAGCGTACGTTTGCTGATACATACGACACACGTAAAAAAAATTCGGCCCTCGCGCTTCTGTTAATGCCGGTTTCACTGCCTTATTTCTTTCTTAAATTTTGGTTACTATACGTTGTGTTATTAGAAGGCAATAAACCGCAAGAAAAGAGAAAAAACACTATTTCTGTTAGTGCAGGACCTATATTTGTGACTCTGGTAATATAAACGCCTTGTTGAATCAACACTTCCTGCTGTTAGCTGCCTGGTTTGCCTTTAAACTGTACAAAAAATACAAGAGGCATTCATGAAGGATTACAATTCAAGCTCACCAATTATGCAGTCTCTTAACTTCTTACTGCTCTTACTGAACCAGAAACATTCAGCAAAATCTCGAAACGGAAATTCGTTTCAGAAGCAGTAGGGTCCACACAAACTCAGCCCATAAACTTTGCATCTTGCTCTTTAGTATAAGTTCCAGTGTAATTCTATCACTTACGCATGTTTAATTCCGCATAACCTCTATACTGCAGGTTTTCCAATCAGAATGCTTGCATTCATCTCTTATACTTTCCATCCGCACGAAATACACTCGTATCATAATAGCTCAATTTATCACCTTAATAATATTTAGTAAGAATACAAGTTATTAAGTTCCATAATATTAATTTTCTGTAAGCCCCTATGCCAGAATAGCTCCATGCGTTTACAAAATATCAGGTAAAAGTATGGTTTTAAATATTTTAATCTTCGCGTTTTTGTGTAGCAGACGGAAAGGCTGAAGGCTGGTCACCCCCTTACAGTATGCAATCCCCGAATTTTATCTATTACTCCCATTAACACAGTTTTGATTTTTTGCTGTCGTTAATATTTGAAACTTGTAACTTTTCAAAAAATTTATTTGTTACATCATTTCATGCTTTTGATTTTGAATTCTGGTAAGGAGACACGACCTACATCTCGCTTACTTAAGAGACAGAAACAACGACGATGATTATGTTTAGTTGAAATTTTATCAGGTCTTATTCCCCTAAAGTTCCTGCCCCTGTAACAATAAAGATCCAGAATTCCTGTAGTAGACACAACGTTGATGTGGAAGAAATTAAAGAGAAGAAAATGAGCAGACACATTTCGTATTCTCGTCACTGATATTATGATGAGCATTAAACCCATGAGATCGGTTTGGGGTGGGTGTCTATCACACCCAAGGGAAACTACGTCGAATTTTGATGGAGAAATCTCTCGGAAAGGGATGACATGAATGACAAAGGCGTACAAATGAGGATCATCGTGATATTCTGGACTTTGCGGAAATTGGTTGTGACGGAGAAGACCAGATCCTGTCGAATTAAGATTTAGCCCAGGAGCGTGAGAAATAATGATGGGTTTCCACAAAATCACGTGAAGAATTTGAAAGAATGACAATTAGATTCACGTTATTCCTGCCTGGGGAGCTAACGGAGAACATGCCTAGAAAATTTAGCCTCGCTGACTCTCTCGAGAAAAACGCAACGACGTATTTCTTTCAGTTTTAATTGAACTAAAACTGTCTCAGGCAGCTACGCATGCGCTGAATACCTAAAGAACAAAAATATAATATTATCATGTAATTTGAGAAAGCAACATTTTTGCTCATACCAAAATACACTTCAAATAACTAGTCGCACAGCATATTGAAAGATATTTCCTTTCTACTTGCCAAAGAGACAAAGTTGTTGACAAAAAAACGTACAATTTCAGACAAAATTAACTAAGCAATTTAGTGCCACCTCGGTGGAGAAAAATTGCTGTTAAGAAGCTGACAGCATTTCGTATAAATAAGATACTTCTCTTCTTCTGCGTTACAGGAAATTTAATTTTCGTGTTAAAAAATCCCACCATTGGACCCAGTGCTCAGCCAGATGGATCCAGTAGTCCAGTGCCTTACGCTTAACACCATTTTGTTTCTACAGACGCGTTTCGACGTCACCGTGCGTCTTGCTCCGTGTATATTGGGTTATCTGCGGTTTTAGCTACTTTGGGTAGACGCAGCTATCCAGTGTACACTGAGAATGACGCGGGGTAGCGTCCAAATAAGTTTGTAAGAAACAAAATAATGACACATGGAAGGTAGCAGACCACAAAGTAACGTACAATAGCAAGTTCCGGAGGGCATATATATGGAAAAAAGATAAATAGAAATGTATTGTATGAAGCAGATAGAAAGTAAGTTAATCAGTAATAGATACACCTATTTGTTTTCAAATATCGCACATGTCCTCAATTAGATTCACAATGGACTTATGAATTATTTTTCATTTAAGGTGCGTTTGAGAAAAGGTAAAGGAATCAGACACCCCATTAAACTGCATCTCGAGGGGTGTTAATTAAACAGGAGGTTGGAGTAGTTACGAAATCAAAATAACACCAGCAGCTTTCTAAATTTAAAGCTTGATCTGTAAAATTATAAACATATGCTTCTACCCACATGATATTGTTTCCTTGTTCCACAACTTCACTAAACGTAGCAGCGTAAATTATGCATAAAATGCATGTTGTTTTCGAAAAACCGTAATTAAACAATTTAAACTACTCAGTGGTGTTAGAAAACTAAACAAAGCTAAAATCTCACTTACAATAATGTTATAGAAATTTGAAATGTGCCTAGTGTTATAGAAACATACAATAAAGTTAAAAGTAATGTTTTCCCTAGTCACGTCGTGAAGGCATAAGAAGGAGTGAAGTTACACCGCCACTCATTCCTAAACTTGGAAGCAGACGGCGGTGAATGTTCAGCTTCACACCCTGGCCGATTCACCCCTGCGGAGAAAGCCCCCGGATACTCACTGAATAGGAGGTTGGATGGGACCCAAACACGGTGCAGACGTTTCGGAGAAGAGAAAAATTTCTTGTCCCTGACGAGAACCGTCCCACGATTTCTCCGTGCTCCAGTCCTTAACCTAGCTACCGTACTGACTGAGTTATCCTAGCTACTTTTCTCGACAATTTCAGTGTAACTCTGTGCAACAGGTTTACAGGAATTTCCATACTTGTGCAGCAGTATTATGGACAATAAAGTAATACAATGCATGGCAACTGATACTGTTCTTGCACAGGCAGTGGGGAAAGTTGACGAAATTCACTCACGCTCGGACTGCAGTGCAGCCAGACGAATCAGTTGAGAACCACTGGTTCAGAAGAATATTCAACTTGTTTGATCTCTGTGTGTAAGACATGTGATTAGTTTCTGTTGAGGCTTCGAAACGAGATAAGCTAAAGGCATTGAGAAGTTTTGGGAGGAAGAGCCATTGAGATGGAAGCAACACAGCAGGTGGGAGGTAACTGGATAGAACATTCTAACAAAGGAAACGAGATGGGTTCTTGCGTAGGCTGGGCGATGGCATAGCTGATAAAGATTTTGTAAGGCTCAAGTAATTATTGGAATCTGTTTCACCACTTAGCCTAAACAAGATAACACGCTGTAGGTAAGAATAATTTACACATAGAGATATTTCAATTGCATGCAGCCACATTTATTCGTCATTAATATGTTTTGTGAGCCCGTGAAATTACTATTTCTCGGATTGATATTCGTGTCTTTCGAATCGTATCTTTCGATGTCAAACATATATAAAACGGTACTTACAAGAAGGCAAGGCAAAAAGACAGAACACTAGAAATGATACAAACATGAAATTGAAGACTTTTTAACAATTAAACAGTCACAAAAGAAAAACTCCTTACAATAAATTATATTATTCTGAACCTCCAAAGTGTAACATGAGGGGGAGGTGGGAGGGGTGAGTACAAAGGGGATGGGCAAATGCGCCTCCAATTTAATTCTACTTAAGAATAATTTTTGACTAATGAGTTGAAGAGGGGCAACTAAAAAATAGAAATATTTTCTAAAGGATTATTTAGGTGCTGTAAAGACAAAAAAAAGTTTTAAAAAACCCTGCGTTTTACGAGACGCAGAATATAGGAATCCGAGTCATCCGTCTACAAATAAGAGAGGTACTGCCGATTCGTCTGTGCTGTTTGGCTCACGTCATCATGTATTACAGACTGGTTCAAACGAATCTTCCCCATCTTTTAAACGTGACTCCTTAGTAAATTAAAGTTTCTAACACCTATGCTCCACTTTGCACCCCCCAACTGTTACTAGCCCAACACGCCCACGCTGAGCCTTGTAATTTTAGCCCTTTTAAGTGAAATGTTTGTTATATGGACTGCTGAGATTAACATTCACAACTCTGCACCTTGTGCACGTAGTACAATTATGTGTTTCTTTTATAATTCTTAACAACAGACAGGGAATATTTCCCTACATAACATTAATCAGTTAGTATTTACAATGGAAACAAAGTGGGTTTTCTCTGAGGGAGGAACCGGACATTTACATAACGCAGAATGATTTTAATTACCGTACCAATTTGTCCACTTTAGCATTAAAAAGTAACTCACAACTCGACGGGCACTTATTTTAATTTACTAACCTTACCATTCTAACGCCTTTCTTATAACCGCTACTCCTATGAAAAGGACGAGCAGGCGACGTCTGAAATCCCGTTGAAGTAAAGTAACTCTCACTTCTTCCACGGCTTTCCCTTTCGTTTACTCTTCTACCATTTCTTAGGGCCCCATCCCTCTCTCTCACTTTCGCTCTGTAGTGTTCAACTGGTTAAACTTACCGTCTGTGTTTTAACATCCGAATATTTTTTACACTTTTCCATCAAATGTAGAACACAGAAATCATTCATCAATAAACTGCAAGAAATGCAAGTGTCATGTTTCAGAAGTTTGTGATTCACTTTTCCAGATTCCGGTGAAGCCGTCCACCTACAGGAAACTTCAGGACTCTGCGAACACCCTGATTCAATCCTTTAATCTTCGGATTTTAGGGAGGTGAAGCAACCACATGTTTGATTCAGTACAGACAGCAATAAATCCGCGATGTGTCTTGCATGGATGGTCTGATCTCATCGCCGGTGGATGGCAGAGCAGCTCTTATGGCAGCCATAAACGTATGCCATTAGCACTTTATTACAGAGTAGCACTAACCTAGCCTTAATTTGAAAAGACAGACGAAAAATATCGCCAAGGTGACCGACACAGGGCACAGTAACTTAAATCTACATTTAAATAAAAATTAAAGACCCAGGCGACAATGATAATATAAGTGCTCATCTTGGGTATAAAAACTCAGGTTTCAGGTAGCAGTATGCAAATGGCATCGATTTTGTGTCCAAACATGCATACTGAGCTAACTCATGACAGGACTGTAATAACGCGGTGTACTTTAAAAGGAAATGAAGTTGTGATTGAGAACGCAAATTCACCAACAGGATGTCTATAAAATGTAACATGACAAATGGTCACATCATTTTTAGCTTCACTCCTATTGAGAGTCATGCATGACAGATACATTTCACGATGGACATTCACTGAAAACGAAGCTGTCAGGGATTATTTTGTAAGCTTATTTTTGAATGCATCAGAATATCAGAGGGACAATAAAAAGAATACACTGCTTCACAAAATTTTTGAACAAAAAGCAGTATAAAGCAAAATTTGCTCTAACAACATGTGAAATGTTCGCAGCGCGCGGCCAGTCTTGCTGGATTATGCACGACCATTAACCATGACTTCATTAATTTGAAAGTGAAATACAGACATGTCCCTCTCTTTTTGTTCTAGCCTCTCATGCACCTCTGAATTACAAAAATCTGATAGGGCTGGAAAGTGGTTCAGAGAGTGTTCACAGCGCTGCGTGAAAGAAGCACGGGATTCCATGCTGCTATTAACGAGATGGGGGTGGTTTGGAATTCAGAATTACCATGCGAAGTATAGAAGCATGTCACGACCATTAATCGCAGGCACAGATGGGTTTTCAAACAGATTGACGGACATGTGAATGCATGAAAAAGCATGACGTCGTATAGATTCAGTCTGCGGATGTATTCTACCCTCTTTTCCTGGCAAAGAAAATCAAGTGGCTCTTTGTCTAGACTCTCCAGATATACAAATACAGCAGAAGATAAAAAACAAATATTCGTCCTAAAGGAAGCAACACGTAAAGGGTTGGACTTCTGAAGTGGCGGTTGGGTTTGCTCCAATGAAATGTCTGTGATAGAGGATATAGTCCAACAACTGTGTCAGACCTGAGAATCTTCAATCAAATTGTTGCAGGTGGTGTGTTACTTCAATTCACGCTCTTTCTTCATGTCTGAACGTTATAGTGCAATGACGCAGTACACCCATCTTGAACGTGATTACGCGGTTGTTTAATCAGTCGATCGGCCTGTAAATCTGACTGCGCCGTAGTGTTTATACTGGCAACACGTGTCGTATTCGAACTTTATGTATACGGAATTAGAGGTACTGGAATTTGCCAAAAATTTATAAAAAAAACACAAATATAAAAATATTACAGATAATCCCACTTACGTCATATATGGTTTAATTCGGAAGAAATTCTATATTGTAAGATACACAAACATTATTGGTCGTCCTTATCCACTCCCAAATAAGATTTCAAGAATTTCTCCACGTAAGACAATGGTGGAATACTCGCATAAGACAAAACATAAGCGTACGTCTATTTATGACAGATATTTTCAGCATTTCTTTCTTCGGTAGTATTTATACTTAAAAATGTGTGCCCCTACGAACACAGGCGTTGTTACAAATTCCGCATAAAAGACACACTTCTTATTTTCAGTTCCAAATAGTTCCACATATACGAACTAACAACAGGTTAAGGTGTATAACGCAGTCTATTTGTAGCCGGGATTGAGTAGGCAGTATACTAACTAGGCTACGGGCTGGATGATCCTGGGTTCGAAACTAGATTTATCTCACGTGCGAAAGGTCTGTAACAAGTTTTGGACTCATGCAGCCTCCTATTAAATGGGTACAGGCGGCTGCTTCCACGAGAGTAACGCAGCCAGTGCGTGCAAATTCCCACTCACCTTAATCTCGTGGCGAGGTTAATAACTACTTGATGGCGTGTACCTTGTAGCACATTGTACTAATCCCTCGGGTGGTCTTATGATGTGTATTTTACAAACTTTTACTGAATCATTCGGTTATGCACATTACTTACATCACTGAAACATAGAATTTCTTTACCGTCAACAAGCAAATGGCGTTACTGGCAACGTATTTCTTAATATTTCCTCATAAATATGTTCCGCTATCCAATTTTGAATTTATGTAACATGTACTTCTTAAACAGTCTGTTCTTAACCATCAGAGAAATGAGTCCCCTGATGGTTAAGGACAGAGACGGTTCTCCAAACGTTAGCTTACTCGCCATTCAACCACCTGACGCGGCTGCTAACTCGAGAAAGTTTTACTGAATTCAGTCGCCGTGAAAGTTTTACATTATACACGAAGCATTAAATCATAGCCTAACAAAATAAACACCAATATCTGAACTGTTTCCCCTACGAATGCTGGCAAAGCAGATCACTGTTTATTTTTTACACAAGAAACTAACCTATAGTTGTTCCGAATAAGCTTATGTTTCCGAACTTCGATCCGTTTTCGGAGAAGACGGCTTCAGCCACATTTAACATATATAATTTCATAAATCTGTAATCCGAAAACGGCACTGCTACCAAAATATATGTTCGAGCCGTAGCTGTCGACAGCGTGTTCCGTGGCGCATACAGACCGACACTTTGTTCTCTTGTACGTACGTTCAACACGAAATTATTCGCTCTCCTTACACTTCACACACTTCATAAGAAGATAAATTTTGAATTACCCTTCCTGCCTTCAAATAAAATTGAATTTTAGATTTAACGCCATGACTACGAAAGTTGGATCGCCAGAAGTGGATCGCACGTCAGCGAAGAAATAATTTTCTTTTCACCTTCTGATAAAAACCATACATTCAATGTCAATTTTTTCCTACTTTCTTGCGTACAATTTATAGTAACTTTCCACGCTCTTTATCAGGAGGAATATCAGAATGCATAAGTATTGGCAGCCACTAATTTCCCGAAAAACATACATGTCGAGCCGAACTGTGAAATCTCATTAAAAATCCACGACTGCACGACCACCTGTCTGCTATCCGAGACATGCTGACTGCTACTGGAAGTCGCAGCTGCAGAAAATTGGAAAGCCATTTCACTTTTATTGCAGGAAATGGTTAGACCTTTTCCCCCGTTGCCTTCAATAACAAACTTTTGAAGATGGTAGAGCAACCAATAAGTAAACAATAAATTTTTATCGCCAAAACTCAAGGACACGGGTCCACCTGTAAAGGTTCTTTCAGCGGTTCAATGCTGAAAAGATAGAGTTAGTAAAGTATTTCTGAGGATAATGTGTTGGTATCACATTACGGCCTTCTGGCCTATGTAATGTGTTAGATGGACAAAGATAAGTCATTCCAGCATATTTGACAATTTAAAGAAGTTAAGTATCCCGTTATATAAAATCTCCATGCCTCTATGTATAAGAAGGAGCGCCATTCCAACAAAAATCATGTAGCACCGCTGGAGTTATATCAGACTGACTGTCGGACAAATATTACTGCATAACACGTAATTTCACGATATGCTGGACAATAAACGAACACAGTACCTGCTTACATTGACAAATATTATGTGCATCAAACCTCCCGGCTTCTCACGTTCTAACGCTGCTTCAGTAGGTCTAATTATAAAAAAAAATACATTTAACGCTCGAATATCAAGGGTTGCTACAGGTATTTGTAGCTAGCGCCACATTTAACGGTAAGAATCTCCACATTTTAGTGGGACTTTCCGAAGTTAAACAGTAGGCCTTGTGTGGATACCCTGTGTGTGTCCTTCTGTGACCTAGTATTAGCGACTGAACATCTTGTCGGATTTTCGTAAGATTTGGTATAGGTGTTCTTTACAAAAATTTGTCCAGCAAGAGTGAGTTTCGTAAAAATTTGCTAGGCGAGGCCATACTTACCTATGGAGTAAATGAAATTTCTCTGCTCATGTACCGTGAAACTACGTGACATTTCGAAAGCAAAGACGTATTCCTTAATTCCTTGTGTTACAAAAAGGAGTGCAGAATTTTCGGTATTGTTTACATACACTGAGTTAAGATGTTCCGAATACTTTTCAGAACGTACATCGATTATTTGCATACAAAGAATTAAGAAACTGGTCTTTCAAATGAAGACGGGTTGTGTTTTCTATGAGGTACAAACTTAAGCTTTATATATGATTCCGATAAAAGTCAGTCTTCAGAGGGTTAATAAGTCACATCAAAGAAAGACACACATATTTCACAGTATTTCCCAGGGTCGCACAAATCTCCCACGGGCCACATCCGTCTAGCGGACTGTAGTTTTACACTAGTGTTTTACTACACAGCAAGCAAATTGTTCCCAGCTGTTACGCCCACAGACATTTCGTCCAGTTTCATTGAATATGGTCTACTGGGAAATTATTCCACGCACTACGAAGTACGAGGGTATGTCACGTCATTATTAAACACGATTCGCATTTGCTCTCCCACCTCACTTGAAGCAATAGGCCTATAATACCTACAGTTCACACAGAATCTTAAACAACTTAGAAAATAAACGTAGAAGGAAGAAAACAGGGAAATGAACGACAGCAGTAAGAAGTAATGGTGCAAACGATAATACTACGATACGCCTGAAAATTTGAAGTAGCAACCATAGTTACTGCTTTATCCTTTCAATATTTGAGGTTATTACAGGGATCTTGATTACCACTAAAGTTTTCTGAGACATGATTCCGCATCAATTTGTAAAGAGTTAAAGTTCCGAAGGAGGTGCAGTCTCCCTTTTTCGGTCCGTGCAGTACCAGAACAGTCACAGACTATACCAAAAGTCTTGCGTGGTTTGTTCGTACGTGGGTGTAGTACGCCTCAGGCGAAAATTTATAATTGTATACATAAACACAACACACCTCATATTACGTAGGCTGTATCAGACGATTAATAGTCAAGGATTTCAATCAACACGACACTATTTATTAGCCAATACGACAGCAACAAGTTTCGACCTTTGTATTAAGCTATCATCAGCTGATATAAAACTGTGTAGAGAGTACAGCTTATATTATTAAGTCCCACAAGTTCTTTGGACTATATTTTTCTGAAACCTGCTGTATCAAGTAAACACATTAGGTGTCCTCTATAGTAGAAAATTGTAGCAGTCTCTGAATAGGTGTTCCGTTAAAAAATTAATTTTATTTTTTAATCAGAACAGAAAGTTTGAGAAGGAAGTGGGGCACCCAAACGCAGTCTGAGGCAAGGAACACTACAGACTTCTCAATTATCAAGGAAATGACGTGTACTTTTGGATTGGATTGCTGTGGCTCAGGCTATGTCCAACGTCGACAGTCTGTCTATGATAAGAAACGTTGGCAATCAGACGTATCACCTCTTCATACACAAGACGAGGTAGGCACAGACGGTAACATTTCTAATGCAGGGGAGGTTACCGGTTCGAATCTTGGCTGGCACAACGTCTAGCCTGAGTGAGACTTATGGTGGGTTTCCAACATTGTATATAGGTACATCTTCACATAGGGTAGGGAATTTAAATACAGTCCGATGTATACCTATATGACGCGGCAGGAGACCTGACATAGCAGCTCAAATGTATAGCACTACATAGGCTTCGTGCCATTAATAGCCACTGGAATCTTGCACTTCGTTGCATGACCATAAACAATAGTCATACTCCTACACAGTCAAGACTTGAAAGTTAGATGCCGCTGGGCTTGTTTAAGCTGTAGTGGAGTAAACAGGGACCCCTAGCCACCGGCTGCCATGTTTGGTTGTGAACATCACACGGGCAGCAGGTGATTGATCTGGACAGTTGGTATTCAAGTAAGAACAGATAGGTCGGCCCACACAGTAGTATCTATAGATTGTTCCTACTCTGATACAGGCTACCAGTTCTAGTGAGTGCCCACCCAAACTGTCTCCTACCGACATCGCCATTACTGGAGGTAAGGCTCTCAGAAGATTAAAAATAGTCTGTATGAATGTTCTGGGGAAGAGTTCTTCTGCGAGAACACACACAGGGCAATTTTCATATTATTCTGAACAAAGAATCGCAGTTTCACGCGCGTATGATTCCAATTTACGAAGAACTACTCACAGATGGGTTATCTTCAACACTCTTTCCGTATTCCACTCCACCTACACAAACTGCCTAACAAGCCCACATCACTGTAGCTACCTCGACTTGTATGTGGTTCAACGCAGCCGGAATTAACTAAATTAAACGAAAATCTTGCCGTTCTCAATGACCGAGCGGTCTAATGCGTGTGTCTGCAGCCGCTCGCCTGCTGGATTAAGGGTTCGAATCCCGCCGAGGGCATGGATGTCTGTCTCTAGTGAGTGTTATGTTTTGTCAGGTAGAGATCTCTGCTTCGGATTGATCGCTCGTCCAGAGAAGTCCTCCGAGTGTTGGTGTGTCTGAGTACGATCGTGAAGCCTCGATAATGAGGAGGCCATGGGCCCCCAGAGGCAGTTGCACTATGTGGGGAAAACTAAAAGCCTCTCCACAATGCGTGTAAGGGAATATCGGGAAATAATACTGAGTTAGTCCACAGTAGGTCTTCCTTCTATATTCCTTCCGGTTCATCATCCATCAGCATCTTGTGTTTTCATTCGACTCATTCATCCCAATAGTTACAAAGTCAATAGTGAGTATCTCAAGTCCATAAACTGATTTTTTTTTCACATAAATGTTTACAGCATAACGATAACTACATATAGGCCTATCACCTGCTGTAACAAATAATTCTGCATTTTCGTCATATGGTTGCTATGGATGACTATTAAGATGTATCAAGATCTTATTGGGTGTGACGCCAGAAATTTGGTGACGTTACGGATGGATATGCTGCGTTCATAATCAAGGCAGACAGCAGGCTTCTCGAAAATAGTCGAACTACCAGACCGAAGACGACAGTAGGAAGAAAAATAATATTCTTGGAAATTACTAAAAGATATAACTTGCCAGTCACACCCTCAAGTCAGCTAGCCTGTCACATATTATTTAAAGACCTTCTAGTGTGTATACATTTCCTCCAGTTTGGATAATCCTGTGTCAAAGATATTATGCTAGACACATATAACAAACAATATAAAACAACAGGACACAATATTAAAATTACACGGTAACTATAGAGTAATTCATATTTTAAAATACACACACAATATAAGAGTATTATAATTACAATGTCCACATGGCTGGTATACATTATGTGGCTGATGTGTGCTTTAATGTTCAAGTAAAAATCATAATAACGTAAAACATCGATGGGTACCGGGATACTTTCCTGAGGGGAAAGCGGCCAGGGCGTGAAGTTAGCCACCCAGCTCCATGTAGTGCCGAGGTTAAGAATGAGTGGAGCTGTGACTCTGCTCCCCTTATACGCCTTCATGGCGTGGACAAGGAAAATGTTACCTTTCAATAAAGTAAAATTCCTGCATAATTTTGCAGTGGGTCATTCATTTCCTTTTTACCTAACAAATGTCACGTGTTTTCTTATTATCAGTAGCAGCTACTAAGTCTGTTTCACAGTCCAGCAAACAGATCGTGCCACGGGTATGTCTCTGGATGCTGGCTAGTGCTTGTAGCATACAAAGTAGCTTTGCATGCGCAGGCGAAACACAGGAGTGTAGCATTACGCGTGTCTACTAAAGAGACCATATTCAGGGTAACTCTGCTACCCTCGAAATTGTGGCAGCAGATACGTCCAAAAAGACAACACCGACCTACCACACTGCATGGCGCCACTTCCAGATGTCGGCAATCAACCCTGATAACCTATACTATCAACATTTTAAAGGCGCCTGTCAGTTAGATGCAATTCACTAGCATGGAAAAAGATTTTTCGCCTTGCTTCTTTGATCTCCGCCTGTGTATTAGCTCTCTGTCAATATTCCGTATTCATCTGTCACCGCCGGCTTATTTGCGCGTTGTAAAGAAGTAACATGGAGTTATATCCTTGGTGTTAATATTATGGGCTTAGTTTATGACCGGACACTTGGCCAGTCATACGGTAAGATTCTTCTATTTAGACGAATTTCACGCTTCCAGATATTTAATATTTTATCGTAGTCTTTACTTATGTTCACAAAGGCGCCCAGAATTTTAGAAACAGAATCTTTATGTCGAGAAGTAAATTTGAACTAACAATTAGTTGCTACAAAGTCACAGACTCTCGCAAACTCTTAAGCACTCCATCCTATTGCCATGATGCACAGATATTTATATCGGACGACCAGGATTCGATTTCCCGCCGCGCCCAGAATATTTCTCTTTCTCGCGTCCGAAATGCCTCTCGCTCCTTTTGTTCCTTACACTTCAACACACCGTCCGGTGCTTTAATCTTGCCAATCTTATCTACGACCACACGGCAGGAATGGATGGAGATTTTCCTCCTCTACGCATACAGACACGTAATGTGGTGCTCGGTAAAGATACTTCACCCCGATTTTCTGATCTGTCCAGGCGCTATAATTTGTCTACATGAAGTAAACCGATGCGTCTAATTTCCTGTAGCTCGTGGAACGTATACGTAGTACTACTCCTAGTGGCGTCTGTTCAGAACCCCGCAATTTAAGCAACTGATATACCGGCTGAAGACGTACAAACACAGTGGTATCCATGCACTGAATTAATGGAGGTTACTGCTCACAACACCAACGACTCTTCGAAATCCGATACGGAACTGAAACAACAGAATGGAAATTTAATATTAAAAAACATGAAACTTGCTACAAGCTTGCATTAAAGAAGTCAGCGTACAAATTGTAATGCTAGCTACTGCCACACGAATAAAAAGCCTTCCTTTAAAGTCATGTCATATGAGAAGGAACAAAAAACCTCATGCCTGCTTGCAACACAGTTTCCCTGATCATTACTTATCTTATTGATTCGATAAAAATAACATCAGCAGTACTCGAGAAAGTCTCTTTCACAAGTTTTCACAGCAGCTTTTAACGTTACGTAAGAACGACTGGATAGAAAAATAAAAGAAACTGCCATATCCAGGACAACCCCAACAGAGAACTAAAGTAGCGTAAGTTGAACTAATTAGTGTACATAAAAATTTTAAATTTTGGAACTTAATATAAAGCGGAAATTTCGTATGATATTACACGCATACATAACTATTATTTAAATTATTATTTTTCAAACGAACGGTATTCAGTATACGCAAAACTACCTCCTGGCGGTAAGCAACTCTACGCAGTATTAACATCTTTTCTGAATACGGAAAGTAGGGTAAAATTGTGTATAGAACTGTCCATTCTGATTTCCAAACATAGCCATATGTTTGCCAGGCTGAAAGCAGTGTACCGTATTTTAAAGAGTAACTGAAGTTCTCTTCAATCGCACTGCCTACTTAGATGTAATTAACATCGAGGCATGTTAAATAACGCACAATCTGGAAATTATTTGTGACTGCACACCATGCGTTCTTTTTCATTAATACCGTGGATATATTTTTAAAATGGAACTACCTATAGCGTGTTTTTGCAAAAGCACTTTGACACACGTTAGCCTTAAAACCTCCTACTATAAACAAATACTACCGAAAATTAGACAGATTGAAGCAGACAGTAAGAAAAAGAATATTAGTGATTCCGATAGAAGTTTAAATAAATCTAACATACTTTACAAACCTATAAATAATTTGATAAATGACAACGGTGGCCTGCATGCTGATTCCGACAATATTTTAAAAACATGGAAGAAATACTCCAGGTGAGCTTCTAGTACCCCAGCCTAGCGCGTCTGCGGTTGAAACGCCTAAAGTCCTACAAAGGTTTAAAAATATAAACCACAGGCACCAATAAAATTTTAGGACGTACTGGGTCAAGCGAATAGTATAAAAATAATGTCTCTCGTCCATAAACTTATTAATTCTGTCGTAGTCTGGAAGAACTGCCTGAAAAGCAAGAGTAATCATATCACTGAATCTACTTATAAGAAGATTCATAAAAACAAGCTCTAATAATTATCGCTGGCATCGAGCAAATGCAAAATTGTATTATTCTTCTGCGAAGGTCAACTACATATGTAGAAGAAATTATTGAGCATCATGAATTTGGATTTTGACGTCGCAGATCAGCTACAAATAACATATTTTGCATTCGTCCAATTCTTGAGAAAAAATGGGAATATATGAAGGGGTACATCAGAAATTTATAGACTTCATAAGCTGACGTTTCACTCAGGAGAAAGTTTACGTCACATTCCCACCCGGCCGGGCACAAGTATAAAATTAATTACGTGATAATAACGTGTTTTAAATGAAATATATAATAAAGTTCGGAGAGGCAGCTGTCACATTTCGTACTCTGAACGGTACAAAACAACGAAAGGGTTTGTTGCCACTAGCTTTAAACTTCGTGCTGCAATGAGCCATTATGGACGTCCAAGTAGACTAAGAGGGCTTGAAACTGAATGCGACACATCAGCTTCCGGTGTAGGTGTGTAGGCCGATGATGTTATTTTCCGTAGAGAAAATGCATAATAATATAAAAAACACAGACGCTTCATTACCTTCCACGAAAAATGTTTAATCTGGAGGAAAATGATTGGAAAACTAAATAGGTTTGTACTGCACGTTCATGGCTAGAAAACACAATGAAGGAGACAACTGCAACGTAAAGACATCTTTGAAAGTGCAGCAATGTTCAATACTTTGTAACGACACTCACAAATGAAAACTGCAGAGGAATTTAAAAGTGTCCATTAACTTCTACCATTCGGTCCCAGAATCTTTTCTGCTCGCATTTGTTATCTACAGATATAAATACTAGAATAAACAGGAACATAATTTTGCTTATTTTTATACTTGATTTCTGCCACTAAGGGAAGTACGTAGTCTGAGGATGTTCGACAACAGGGTACTGAAAGATACATTTCTTTCGAAGGGGGGAGAAGTAACAGCAGGCTTACAAAACTGCAGACAGAAGAGCTTCATGATGTGCATTCGTCACCAAATATTACATGCGTGACGATTTGAAAGAGGAGATGGCCGGGGCCGGTGTCAGACCTTAAGGACAAGAGAAATGCACATGCGGTTTTGGTGTGGAAACCTGAAGGAAAGAGAGTACTTGACAGACCTAGTCGTAGATTGGAAGGACGAATTAAATAGAACTTAAAGCAATAGGATACGAGGGTGTGAACTGGATTCGTCTGGCTCATGACAAGAATTAGTGGTGGGCTTTTATAATGGACCTTCGCGTTACACAAAATGCAGGGAATTTCTTGAATAGGCGGGGAGGTATTTGCTTATCAACATGGGGCTGCTCCACGGAGTTACGTGCATTAAGTTAGTTAATCTGTTTGTTTGTTTGTTTGTTTGTTACACGGTATATCAACTTCACCCAGAACAGCCCTTATTCAGCCCAATTATCGAATGAACACCCAGAACGCAAAATTAAAATTTTAACCATCACATTCTAAAATTTGGAGCCAGGATAGCGCAGTCGGTGTAGCGCCTCAGCTATGCGCTGGAGGGTCCGGGGTCCGAATCCTGACAGGGCAAGAGATGTTTCTCTTCCCCTAAACGTCCAGACTGACTTTGGGGCCCACCCTAGCCTCGTATTCAATGGAAAACGGGGCCTCTTTACAGGTCGGTAAAGAGACCGGGGCATGACCCTGACTGCTTCCCTCCATCTGGAACCGAGGTAAAGAACAAGTGGATCTATACGTCCACTCCCTCTATCTATATGCCTTCATGGCGTGTAGAGGGTCAACTCTACTTTTGACTTTAATCTGCCTGCGTTATTTGGGAGAATGAGGGAAAATGGCGAGGCATTCTGTTACCATGTTCTTTCAGAATATGCATCAGTTTCTTCGATACAAACCATCACCAAAATGCGAGTTGTGACGTTTTAACAACTACCAAAGTTTCGTAGAAAGTCATAAAACTTTACAACATACAGTATTTTTTGGCCACAGCAATAGCTGCAGTAATTGTCTTAACTACGAAAAGTCCCCCAATCTTTAAACAACGTCTTTTAAACACCTTCTTATGTGAAAAGAAAGGCTCCTAAATTTGTCAATTCTTTTCCTTCACCTTTCCGTTAGAGTTCCGATCTAACACACAACAACACCCTTTTCTTGTCGCACTATGTATTCCATGCGACCTTCCACGATGTGGTACTTCCCCATGCTATCACCAACGGAACAAAAAGTTTACGCGAAACACGCGTGTAGTGTGCTGAAATTTTATATTTATGTGTCGCATGACTTTCCCATACTTCCCCTTCCGGCAGTGTGTGTGTTTTTGTCACTTGTTCCTTTGCCAGGGTGCCAGTGCTGACGGCACTCTTTCCACTGTCGACCGTGGCAACAGATGTGTTCGGACATACGAGGCACTTCACTCAGACAAGAAGCTGGAGAAAAAAAAAAATAGAATATATTGAAATTCAGGGAAGGACCGTGTAAAATCCGGGCAGGGCATCCGATGTAAAAAAGATTTACAGGAGGAACAAGAAATGCAGTTGTGAGAATGTTGTCTGATGAAGAACTGACAAAAGTAATAATAATCTGAAGATTCTTCTGGGATGTTATATTGTATCACTGTGTTAACCTTTTAAAGCCCAGCGGTAGCTTTACATACCACCAGGTTTAACATCAAAAAATTCTACGTGGTGCCCACATTGCGTTTATGTGTTTTGTACGGATCTGAGAACAAACAGCAACTTTTGCCTTATACAACATTAACAGACTGCTTTTTATAACCGAAGTGGAGAATGTTTACAGCGCGGTACGCACTGAGTCCTTACATAAAACGGATACGCTTCATCTTTAAAGGGTTAATTATTAAAAATACCTTCTAACCTGTTACCGATTATATTTTATAAGATTATTTTTTATTTAATATTGCAAAAGAACATACTTTATGTGCACTCAGAACGTGTTATGAGGTCCTCCCAAATTTTAGTAACCAGTTTGAGGTACTAATTCTTTTATTGTGTTCATTTAACGTTGTAGCAGTCCTTCATTATAAATATTACAGTTATTTTGCACTTCTGTATACATAATTACAGATCGTTCTTTAAAATTCATATTCTAATTGGCTACGATGCACGTGGGCTGCATCAGATATTCCAAGGTTACTGCTACCAATATTATCGACAGCTTCCTTGCACGTGACCCCCACAATGGTGTCCTACAGCTACGGAAATTTATATGCTGTAAAAGATATGTGACCGACTTATCTGGGAGAAATGGAAATACAAATGCTGCTTGCGTTTTCTACAACCCAGCTGGCTGAAGCCACCTCACCAACCCTTCTCTCTATAAGTCTGTATTGCAGATACAACCATATGTTTTCACTGCCGCATAATACACAGTGGTTTATACCCAGGCCCCTGTGGCGTTACTTATCAAAACTGCATGCCACACCCAAAAGTACAACTAGAATCACAAACTCTTTTACACAGTATGTTCTGTCATAAATCGGGACACTGATTGAGTTCTTGCGCAGTCCTGCAATGCGTTCATGGTTGATCGTTGTGCCAAGGCCTGGAAAATACAGACTCAGGTAGTTATTTCTAGCAGACTACACGAGAGGTATGACTGTGGTTCACTAAAGTCGGGAGAAGTAACTGAGATTGTGTTCTGCAGTCTCACTACCAATCATTGAGTCTGAACCATGTGACGAATTTTTTTAAGACACTTGTAATAAGAAACTACATTATGTCCGTACCTTCTACTTCCCTTATGTCAACAATGACGTCACGGTTAGATGCAAACACCTGGCATGCGTGTGACACTGGCGCAACGTAATATAATAAATTTCGCGAGCTTAAGAAGTTTATAATTGATATTAATGAGCTTTTGTTGTGGATAAGCACGAACTTTGATAAAAGGTGTATTAAGATGTTCTTTTTATGGCTATAACCAACGGACCATTAGCATTAAAGCAGAGCAATCCCATTACAAGCATTGACAGACCGTGAGGGTTCCAGCAGGTTGAGGTTCACAGATCTCAAGACAATCGGCACATGAAGATGATAAGGTTGCCAGCCCTACGCACCAGCCGACTTTACCTCCAGGAAATATTTCTGGTGGTAAAGGACTAAGGTAATGAAAAATCCACCGACCCCAACCGGAATCGAACCCGACACTTTCCGTCTTGTAGCACAGTACCTCAACAAACTGCGCCACCGAGATCACTGGCACTAGGAATGCAAAAATTTTAAACACAAAGAAAATATAAAACGGAATTAAGAAGAAATAAAGAAAGTCGATTTCAATGCGGACAAAGAATTACCTTCATTTTTACCTTTCGGGAAATCCCACAGTATTCGATGTGTGTGAAGAACAACATATAACGCCATGGGAAAAAATTGCTGGATTGTGTACCCCAGTTGCGACTGATCATAGGTTAGTATTCTGCAATACTGTTCTCTGAATGTGTAAGGTGAACAAAACCTTACTTTAAGAACTTTTGGTTAGCGGTTTTAAACGTAATGCTTCAATGTATTGCTGCTTCTTGCAACATACGTCACTGAGTGTCACAGAAAATTAGTGGGGGAAATTTTAGAACAGAAAATATTGATACAGTTCGGTGTACTGTATTCGGTTGGTCTGATAACGCCCACCAATGTCATAAAGCAGGCAAGTTTGTGGCACAGCATGAATGTCCATGATAAATATTCACCTGATAGGCAGTAAAAACATCGACGGCTTCTAAATGATCGGCACGTGGAAGTATGCGTGGGGAGATATTTCGCGGTGCATACGATCTGTTTTGTTGTAATCTATTACTGACACGGATAAACCGATACCATGGTACAGCACGTACCAGTGTGTCCAGCGATTGGTGCATTTCTTTGTACAACAGTAGTAACAGTGCAGAAAACTTACACATCTCGTCACATCGCTTTGCACCTTCCATCACATAGTTATTACACGTAAAGTACTTAGCCACATACAGTTTAATATGTAAAGTGTGCGTCTAGCTACTTCACGGCTCCTCTCTAAATGCAAAGTACACAAACTTCTCAGTGTACGTGTAAACTGTCATTAAGTCCCGGTGACACAAATTCTTATATTTGCTAGACATGTAATTTTATCCTCAGAATCGGGAATAAAACATTATTATCTCATTAGTATTCTTATTCTTAGTCCTTATCTCTTCTACCCACTCACAGCAGTGTCGAGGTTGTTTATTTTCACTTGATCACACTCAGACACACACCACAGTCGGTAGGACTCCTATGGACGAGGGATCGGCAAGTCGCAGTGACCTCTACCTTAAGACACAAACACTCACAAGAGACCAACATCCATACCCCTGGTGGGATTCGAACCTACGATCCCAGCAAGCGCTCGGCCGCAGACCTACGCCTTAGACTGCGCGGCCACTGGGATCGGCGAATAAAACATTATTATAAAAATTAAATTCTACATTTTTGGTATATTTAATTATTTAAATTTTCAGAGAACCAGCTGCCAATAACGTTGGGCGTGAGGTCTAAGGCATGTGCTAAGCTTTACCTCTCCAAAACCTGCATCAGACGATTGAAATGATGCAGTGTACGCCTGCACTTCTCCTATGATATGTTGTCCTTGAAGGAAGAGGTCTTGTCCTTCGTCCAAGGGGTATTTCCACATATTTACAAACAAGATTCATAAACGAGCACAATGGGAGGCCCATTTACGTGGCCCTCTTGTGCCATAGAGAGCGGACAAGCACACCAACTATTACTAACTAAATGACTAATTCCGTAAAGCAGAGTCCTTCCTGAGAAGCCAGTAGGTCACGAGCTAAATAAGAAATTCCCCGCATGTTACGGAGCCCGAAGGTTCGTGACCGCATTCACAAGAGCCCGCCACTTGTCCCTAACGTGAGCCACAGCAATTCAATCCATGCCCCCCTATCCCACTTCTTGAAGATCCATCTTAATATCATCCTCTCCTCTACACATCAATTACACTGTCCTTACAACACAACTCCTTCAAACTGCATGTGGAATCCGACAAAAACACATGTCGCACTACACATGCGCCGCAACACTCGGTAACGCGTTCATTACAATATCATTCAGTAAACTAACTGTCTATAAACTATCACGTCCACACTGCCGGTACAGCACACAGAAGTGTCGACGCAGTGGATACATGGCAGTAATTACCCAAGGCCACAAATTTCAGAATCACACTCATCCCGTAATGCCATCGAACGGAAAGGTAATGGTTGGGTAAACATGCGATATCTAAGATTTTCACAGAGTGCTGCTGATGATTCACGTTCTCAGGGGTTTTTACACTGTCAGCTGGTAAATACTTACCGACGATTTTATTACCTTTGTTTTCACAATCAACAAATCCAAGACTGTTTTTGGACTCCTGACCGTGAAAACAAAAGCACTATTATTATATTCAGAAAGGTCAGCAACTATTTACCAGTCACTACGGCACAACAACATATATGATTTGAATCGTTATGAATTAACATTTGTATCCACAGCGGATTACATACCTGTCTGTCGTGCTTAGACATAGGGGTGACTACGTTACTTTACTTTGCATATCTCGCCTTTGTTTGTTCTTCCGAAATGAATGAATGCAATTAAACGTCAATCACAGTAACGAAAATGTAACTGGCATGGATCTTGCAAACACGCACCGCAGAATATTTATCAAAGCTCACCCCTGAAAGAAACTTGTGCTCACAGTCTCAAAGGCACTTCAGTTAGGAGAACAAGGTTCCATAGCGGGAAGATTTATCAGAGCTGTGTACAGGGAGAGAATCTATTAACCATTAAATTTACATAAAGACATATCTGTTTCTGTCTAGACATAACGTTCTTGTGCTTTGGTAACTGAAACTTCATAAAGTTCCGCAGAATGCATTACGACCATTGGCAATAGAACACAGAAGGCAAGCCAACAGCAGTTGGGCTAGAAACTATGATTGTCGCTGTTCATCAACTCTCATTAACATGCACTGTGCTTAACATATTCCTTCTCTATATCCTTTTACTTCTTTCTCATTCCCCTTTTCTGCTCTAACTTTACTCTTCCTTCCCTCATTATTGCAATAATCTGCCTCACCCTCTTCCTTCAAGACACCATCCCTCCTTAAACTCACCACCACGCAAAACACAAGTTAATTCAAATGAGAAGTAATCATAATCCACCTATTTGATGTCTGCAGTTTCTTTCCCCCTTTGCAGCAGAGTTCTATTTTCTGTCGCTTGTTCCTCGAGCTAATATTTCCCGAATAGTTAATTAGTGCAGACAGTGGTAGGGGAAGAAAGAAGGAAGGGCAAAGGGAGTTCACACTCTGAGCATCGGAATGAGCTGCAGGAGCCCTGATAACACAAAGCCTCTTACGTGGCACAGTTGGCATGACGGTACAGTAGAAAAGTGCTTCCTACTTGAACTCTGAGAAATAAAGCATCATCATGTCGCGTGAGGTTTTTATATTTACGCTAAAAAGAAGATTGGATGAACGGGGGGAATATGATGTGACAAAGTAATAACAACAACCTGAAGAAACAAAGGATGAATATTTGAGTGAATTATTCTCTTTGTAAGCTTGCTTTTTAAACAAGCAAGGCTTTCAGGAAATATGCAGGAGAGTGGGAGGTCAGGACACAGGAAGTTTTCCATGCATTAAAGAGTTCTTATCTCCACATTTCATCAAAAATTGTACAAAGAGGTGTATAATCTACAGACAAAAACCAGTCGTGTAATTAAACCTCTACTTGTTTAGTTAATTTCTGTCTCTTACAAACATTTTTGATACGATATGGGCCAATGAAAATAAATATTCCGTGTACAAAATTAATAAAAGCCTTTGACAGCAACCTGTATTTAATCATTTTTAGCTGATCCCCTTTCTACGCTTTCACTAAGGGGCCAGAACATTTATATTGCATTTGTTGGACGTCCCTGGTTCGATTCCCGACAGGGCATGTATTCTCACTTCGTCGCGATATCCAGACTGATACCGGCGCCGACCAAGCTTATAGCCTTTTACTCAGGGAAAGGCGTCTAAAGTCTAGATTAAAAGTCCGTGAAGTTTTACGTCAGCTACAAGATACGCAACCAAGGCATAGGGGGGAGGGGTATCTGTCATTTACATATACTGTAAAACTAAATCCATAGGAAGGACTACAGAAAAACGCGGACGGATCGTTGCTTCGCTCACACAATCACCGTATTCTAGCGACTCAAAACCGTGCTATCCCTACACGTTGGGGCCACAGCGTCCAGCTTGTGTAATATACAGAAACACAAAGAAACATTTAATATATAGGTCTCATATCTGTCTTCAGTGAAAAGTCCAAAAGAATGATAGATTAGATCTTCAATATATGGTGCTCTAAACAACGTCTCCAATTATCCTTCAGTAACAATTCACACGCAGTTTCTGCTCACCTTCCTGCCTAACCACTAGACCCCGATTGCAACCGGGTTAAGAAGACTTTCACACAAACTCTTAGGGTGTCTAGAATATGACGATTAATGGCTTGACAACTGGAGCTGTGAGAGGCCGCTGTACTAGGTGCGAACACTTACAGCTGCTAGTAAAGACTATCCCTGGGAAGGTAAGTTGTTGGCAGACTCTGCAAAGTACGTTACACATTAGTGACGCTACAAAATTTACAAACTCCTCTTTAAAATTTGAACCAGTATGCTGTTTATTACAGCCTTGAATTTAGATGCTATTAGGGAAAAGTAGTCCTTTTATAGCCACATTGGCTGTGCTCTTTCTTCTGTTACATTTGTACTACTGCGCTCCAGTTCTTGACCGGTTTCTTAGCCCTACATTTTGGTTGGGAAAGAATAACCTGTTAACTAAAAGTTCAAATAATTCCTTGCTTAAGTACGCAGTTCGTCATGAAGGCGGCAAATTAGACAAGTGATTTAATTAGCCAATCCATAATGCAATTATTCAGATCAGATTTTAAAAAGTTTCATATTTCTTTCTGTTGCTTTAATATTAAAATCTTCCAGAACTGCAACAAGTGTTAAGCAAGGGTAACACAAACACGTGTGGCAACTAAAAACTTGGATATAGAAATACATTTACAGCCAAGTGAACAATTGGGCCTACATAACACTATACATTTTTTAATGTTATGGGCTTATTACGGAGTTTAGGAACAGAAGTAATAAATACTATTTTTCTTTGCATTGAATTTCCAGGCTGCTTTCCTTCACTAACACATATATCCATGGTGAGCCCCATGTTTCTGGCAACAAATTCATACAAAACATTTGTGCAGTACACATTTCACGGATGTTCTTCCAAGTTGAAAAAAAATATATTTTCACTGTTTTTCTAAGAAACCTTTCTTATGGTTCAAACAAAATAAGCAGAATAAAATAACGTCAGTAACAATTTGTTGTGAGCACATTCACAAAAGTCGACAATTTGGTGACCACTTGAACGAATACTAACGCCTCAAGAAGGGCTCTGGACTAAACAGTTTGTTAGTTAAGTGAAACGAAACGTCAAAAACACTTGCGTGTTACATACCACTTCAGGCTTTCATATGATTTATGCACTCTTAGTAGCAATTTCGGCATCAAGAAACAAAATAATTGAGTAAAGAAAGCTGCAGTACCGACCCTTTCTATGTCTGGCACAGCTGGGGCTCCCAGTGTTCTGCTTTGTCCTACCTGAACGGATGGAAAAGGAAACTTGTCAGTTTTGTAGGGGTCCGGAATTCTAAGAGGGTGGGTATGTAAGAGGTGGAGTTCTTTGACGCATGATTAATGGTGACTTTGGTTTCAGTAACTCCCAACATATCACTGCAAGCGAGCGACTGTAGAAGAAAAGTCGTTCTGTTATTTAAACGTGACCTTCAGTCACGCTAAACTTCAGTGGGTCACAGACGTGAATGGAGGTCACAAGTATTCATCGATCCAGATGGGAACGCTGACAGGTCCGAGGGGGGGGGGGGGGGGGGGAGGCGCATTAGACTGATCTTACTATGCAGACCCTCTAAAGATAAGCCGATCCTTTGTGCGAAGTGACTGCGTTAAAAGGACAGAAGTTGCTACTTTCCAGTAGTGAGTAAAAGTTCTGAATTTCACAAGGCAGGTAATTTCGTTTCAGCATTAACCTTCTTTTGTGAAAATTCTTACGAAAATAAATACGAATTTGAAAATATGATGGAAATGAAACACTTTGTTTCCAAATATATAATTTAAAATCAAATATTACTCTTACTTTACTGACTACAGCACATAAGCCACTGCGTGTTGAAACTTCGAGTTGCTATACCAACAACACCACCCAGACAAAGAATTACTACTGTTTAAACACATCTTCACCACACTAAACTTGTCCTATGGAGAGTCTTAAAACATAAAGCAAATGTATCTATCATTACTTCAAATTCAGTTCTTTTAATTAAATATTTTATTGCTTATATTATAACTTAATTTGGTGATTTCGGTACGGCTGGAGCCGCAAGCACCCAGTGCAACTGAATTCACTGAATGTCAATGAAACTATGACTCAAAACAATCACATATATCTAGCCCTTAACATCGTTCTCTTATCTTGCACCCGTAGTGACTGGATAACCCCACTACATTTCAATGCTATTATCAGAGACTGAGGGGCTTAGATCTGCATAACAGAATATCTTTTGAAACCACATGCCATTTAAATTAAAGTGTAATTCTGGGACAAACAGGCAGCTCAGGGGTGAATTTTAAGTTGTACGTGCCTGTGCAAACACTTGCCCAACCTTCGGAATAACTCACAGCTCGAAAGATAATAACACCGAAAATGGTGGCCTTAAATTCCAGCCACTTAAAAATTTTCTGTCACAATGAAGCTGCAGAGAATTACAATGAAGTGAAGAAAGTAACTTAACCATACAGGACTGGTAGAGGTAAAGTATATACAGCGTCTTCCTTCTATCGTCCCACTGAGCGTGACAACTGTGTCACATCGACAGTCTTCATCTGCCGGGACATCTGGTGGCAGGTGTGGTGCTCTGGATAAAGACACAAGGAGCGCTGTGTAGGCCAGTTTTGAAAGAAGCCTAAGAATTAACTTCTGACTGAGGCCTTCAGGTTTTCCCCAGTTCAATCAGGTTACTTTCAGGATACTATATAGCTACATTCCAGCAAACTGTTGTTATCATTTTACTGTATCTCATGTTACATAACGTCAGCAGCTTTACATTTTTCAAATGAAAGCAAGGTAGATATGCTGAATAGAAAATCACAGAGAAAATACAAACAGAAATATTTCGCGAGGACATACTGAGTTAAGCTGGCTGAAACCAAAGTGGGATATTGTAAACATGATAATTTATCTTCTTTCCAATGAGGGCAGAAAAATTCTTTACCACACATATGGCGACAAATGACACTACCAAACAGTTAACGGGATAAACAATATTAGAGGTGTCGGTGCCTGTTTCTTTGTTTGTTTGCTTGCTTTCTTGATGTATTTTTATATCCAAAGGTACATTCGCTAAGAGAAACTGAAAAAAAAACACGTTAATGTACGTACATTCTGTAACCGGTAGAAATTCAAACGCATTGTTTTCCGAGCACAAGTCCTCAGCGACACGGCCGCACAGACTTCGGTCTATGCCACGGACAGAAATTACATTAAATGTGGACTAAAAAATTTAACTTACACATGGAGTGTCCGTTTTATCGTAACCCTTAGCACGGCATCTATCACATCCTGTATATATGTGAACAGCGAATCTGTACTGACGCCTGTCCAGTGAGGGTATGGGACAGCAGGATAAGATCGAACGGCCAGATAAAGATGACGGTAATCGCCTTAGTCCAGACGCCCATCCCTTTGCTGTTATTACGCTCGGCTGGATACGAGACGAAAGAAGGGACGTGCAGATACGCAAGGGAGAGAATTTGTTGCCAGGGAAACGGAAGGTGTGCGGATTCTCGCAGACTCAGTCGTTATGAGCTATGGTTTTGATTTGTTAACGAGGATGTATTTTGTAAGCTCTCGAATTGTGGAACTTAGTATGATAACGTGCACTGGAAATGCACCAACTTTTGAATCCGGATTATAAAGCTATTTACAAACAGCGAGAGCCTCCTTTATAGTTCCTGTTAAAAGAGAGGTCTGCAAGCAATAAGTAGAATGAATAAAGGCAGATAATTAAATAGTCTGAGAATATAACAAATCATATTAATCTGCGCAGATATGCAGGATAGACCACCGCGTCACAGAATGCCTTACTCGTAGTTCTTAAGATGACAATATTAAAAAAATTATTATAAAACATGTGAAAAAATTAAAATATTACAGGACAGAAATATTAAGCCATCCAAACTGACATGGTAACTTCGAATTTCTGGAAGAGCGGGAACGTCCAAACATAAAAAAGTATATGCAATTTGATTCTCGTGCCAGCAATCGGATATCCTCACTCTTCTTCTTAACCTGCCTGTCTTTCAAGACACAATATCGACACACGCATGCAGAACGTTCTAAAAGGCAACCTCCTTCTTCCCAGCCATAAGTCTTAACTGTTAATAATAAACCATTAACGTCATTCGATTCTGCTCGACTCAATCTCCGAGATGTGAAGTGGTGATGACAGAAATTCTTAACAATCAACCAAAACGAAAGGCCAATGCTCTGTTTTCATCCTACAGTTTCGCGAGTTTGAGTCAGTATTGGCGAACAGAATAATTATATACGTAAGTTCGAGTGAGTCTTTATCACTGTCCTCAAATTCGTGACATTAACGAGAGTTCATTTAGGTAATTAGCAGTCTTGAGTCTCATTTATATACTCACTGAAGCAGAACACTACCGCCTTCATATTCGCTGACGTAAGATGCTTTCTAAGGGCTTCATATCTGGGGTCTTTGCCCTCCTGGGTTGTTAGGAGCGTATGTTTGTAATTGTTTAGCGACGTTTCGGGGTAGCCTATTGTTCCCATCTTCAAAGGTAAAGCAGTCCAAACGTAAAAACACAGAACAGCGACGACCTCTTCCACACCAACGCAGAGCCTTGAAATCTCGGATCGTACTTCATCATTTCTCTGCCGTTTGAGTGTCCCTGTGTCTGTAATCCTAGTTACTGTAGAAATAAAGGCAGAAATAGTTTTATAAATTGTTGTGGAGTTTTCATGTCCCCATACCAACAGGATCTACATGTTGGCTATTGGCCATTTCAAACTTTCTCGTGTTAAAGACAAAGCCAGAGTAATAAAGCAGAAAATATTAAAAATTTACGGCCACATGTTTGTAATGACGATGTGTTTTAAGAATGCAGAAACACTTAACGGACTTAAATGAACAGAAATTTGATAAATAATTTGCTCGAAATTTAAGTGTGTAAGGGAAAGCTTAAATATAAAATTACACTCACCTTTATTTCCTTCAAAGGTGTATGGTTGAACATACGTTAAAAGTAGCAACATTCTTTTCTGCTTCTCAAAACTCTGTTTCTAGGGCACTTGAAATGAATAATTCGACAAACAGGGTAAGGTATAGGTTCTTTGAATGGACGCAGTCGTACTGACATATTCACTGAGTGCTGTGATTTTTAAATGAATGATCGGAGAGTGCCTCAATATTGTACACGTAAAGCTTAGTTCGCGTTGAATTTCTCACACGTACAGTATTGTACATTTCGTACCAAAGAAACCTAACACGTGTAAGCGTCTCTGGTACAAGAAGGTAAATATTAAAACAAATATCAAACGTATTATCACATAAGTATTACGTATACAACAATACAGATATGACACCTAAGCCATTATCTCATTAAATTTGTAAGTCAGCTTATACAATTCCGTTACAGCTGCCCGAAAATTATGCTTTCCACATCTTGTGATAAATTTGCCTTGTGTGTTTAATGAGGCCACATACGAATCCATTGTTTGACAGTTTAAAATACGCATCAGTGATTGCTTGCTGTCAACAGCTCTGCGTTGAATGTCCTCTGTTCCATTCTCTGTGACCCACAGGGTGACAAACGGTGATGATTAGCGCTCGGTGTCAGCAAAATTAACAGAACATTCATAGTGACATTTTGAGGTCAGAACTTATACACACATGCTGCTGTTCTCTCCTTCCGTCTTTCTTTCGCAGCTTAAGATGTTAAGACAGCTCCGACATTCTAACAACTATATGCAAACGTTTCTCAATGCAGGACAACACTTTTAAAGTTACAATTTTTCAGAAAATGTACTGCTAGTTTTAAAATAATTTTTAATATTATACCTCGAAGGGAGTACAGTAACCTTATATTATTATATTTGAAGCAGTGCGTTAGAAATTTGAAGACATATGCGTTCATTATGATCGTTGACTACTTTTAAATTCTTAAGACATATCACCACTGAAAATGCGTGGCGGTTAAGATTCATATTTTCTATATTCATACTTTTTTTTCGCTAAATATTTTAACTATTTTCGCGGCACTGAAATAATTTCCATATTTATTTTGAAAAAATATATTCAATGTATACAAAAAATGATACGTGGTCTATAAAAGTCCCACTAACACACATGTGCAACAGTAAGTCGTGTTGCATGTCAGAAAGTACTACTTAGCAATCCAATTATTAACTTTCTTAAAAAAATTGTCCAAATTTGTTGAATTCTAGTTCACTGAAAGAACGTAACTGCACGTTACACTCATGCGGTAGCGTCCAGTTAATAAATTTCATGCCCTGGTTCTCTGAGAGAGGTTTTAATATTATCCTGTCATCTGCGCTTGTTTATACGAAATTATACATCACGTGGGACTATCTAACGAGAACATACCAAGTGCATAGATCTGCTACGTACCGCAATCCAGCGACATGTTTTGTTCATATAATATTTCTTTTCATAATCTACCCCAAAATATTGGCAAATTGCAGATAAAAATTACGAATCGCACAAACTGAAGGTTCTTCCATGTTCTCATTACCTTGTAGCTGAACTTATTACAGTTGTCTAAGCATTTTAATTTTTCTGTTTGTTTCGTCTACAAACGACGCAGCAAGTAGGAGGTTCGGCAACGAATACGCCTGCGAGCTAAAACTGGAGGGTGAATTCAGATCGAATTTGCACATGATTTTCGGCCTCCTCAGTTTAATATACAACAGCTGCATCACTACAGGCCTACAAGAACTCTTCTTCATATAAGACACTTTGATCTGTTGATTACTTAAAGAGATGTTATTAAAAGTACAAGGAGACTACATCATGTTGTAATGACAAAAGTTCAGTTACATTTTTATAGCAAGACTCAGCGAAGCAATGATAACGTTAAGTCCGTGCAACTGGTGCCCCAGCCGAAATTCAGGCCTGCAGATATACAAAATCTGTAACTTGTCACAATCAGCAAATCTCAATCAGAACTATGGACAAATTTGATACATTTTCATTGGCACTTGTAAAGGAATACAAATGATTTATATGTGCATACTGTACTACCTACATTGTTTGTTTTATAAACAGCAGATTTAATACATCCAGGAAGTACAGTATTTTTACCGCTGAATATGTTTGAAGAAACCCTCGCACGCCTGAAATAAAACAAGTAACAACTCTCCTAAAATAAACACAAATTAACATTCAATGCATATTTCTCATATTATTTTAAAAGCCTTTCATTACCGATTACAGAAAATGTTTTGCTACGATAGTTTAAATAGTGATGAAAGTTAAGTACCAATATTTTTACAGATACAATTGTTTAAACAAATACCATATAATATGATATATATGTGAATAATTTGAATGTTTCGCCTAAAAAAATCAAAATGCACAAGAATAGGATAAAAAGGACGTGTACTGCACAGAAAAACACATGATTTTACAAGTTTGTATACTTTCACAACAATATTATTAGCCTAATAACGAAGTGCAAGTGGAGAGTCAAACAACAGTGGCAGCGTGTGGAATGTAACAAAACATACAAACAGACTGCCGATGTACCACTTGCAGGCTGCAGGGTTCCTGAGTCTTTGTGTCACGGAGTTGACGTTGGCTGCGTGAGATGTACTCAGACTTTCATTATAAAGTTATTTCGAACAAGCGAGGTTGATCGAACAGGATACACCCCGTCGGCTTCACGCAACTGTTGATTTGCTTCCTGAAGTAATATGCAAGGGTTGCTGCTGCCTTCACGTAAGACATTTTTGCGGGTCGATCGATACTTGTTATCTGTACAGAGAACGTATTTTAGCCACCCTCCGGAAGAGCGGTATATTCATTAGAGAGGCAGAAAGTAGTTCACGTCAAAAGCGGTACTGGGACCACTGAGAATACTGGTAGATACAAATAAAAAGACTAGCCTTTCATTCAGACCTGTATTTCCTCACTTCTACCCTACTCTCCGTCTTCAAAAGAAAAAATTCAGCTTTCAGACTATGGAGTTTTGTGTGTGTCTGTGTGGTTTTTTTGTGCCCCAATTTAACTCCTGAAACAGGTAACAGATTTCCACGAAAATTGGTATAAATATTATGGTAACGTAGGACATCCAAACGCTGCAATATTTATTTTCCTACAAATGTGTGAGGCAGGAGCGCAACTAACGCTACAAGCTTCTGCATACTAAGATAATGTATGGTTACAGACCGTAGACAAATATGCAAAGTAGTTATGTTAAGAATTCTGTATAAGTAAATATCATAAGGTAGTGATTGTGCGAAAATTTTCTTTATCTCTAGGTTTTGAAGGTCATACGTAATAACGGGAACGAGGCTTGTTAACGTTAGAAAGGCGATGAATCGTAAACACACCTACACATTTTATTAGATATATTACACAGACAAAGAAAACAGTGCACACATATTGCAAAATATTACAAACGTAGCTACATATTTCGCTTTTTATCAACCTACTATGAAAATACAAAAAAAACATGCAGAGGAATTTGTGTGACACCATTAAAACCTCTTAAAAACAAAGCTGAAATCCCAAACATACGTTAATATTATTTTACAAATTCCATCCTCAAACAGTCCTAACAAAAAAATAATTATATTATTATTAATTATTATTATAATTATTATAATGGTATTTAAATGTTTTCCTTTGTCTCCATATATTAAACACAATCTGCTGCCTCATATACCAGGATATTACTTTATAAAGTAAATTTCTGGAATAAGGGAGGGTTACTTTTTCTAACAATCCTTTAAAACAGATATTAATAATTGGTTATTTTTTTTCCATAGGCTCCCATAACAGAAAACAGTAATAATTATTAATGTGGTGGACAAGATATGCATTCCTAGCATCGCACGTTGCCCTTGTTATGAATAGTTCTGCAGCACTTCGAAGACTTGCAAACTTGCCGTTGAACTTTGCATACTTCACAGCATTTCTTTAGACTGCCACTCAGACTACAAGCCTCTTTTGTCGGCTAGGGAATGCATCGTACTGAACGGAGGAACTTAAATTCCCATGCCAGCTGCGCGAGAAACAGAACTCTTCAAGACGGGGGATGCCATAAATATATTGATGGAGAATGAGAAATATGCACAAGGTAACGTAGAAGTATAGGTACTAAAAATGAAAGACGAGTTCGCAGTAAGAAAGAGAACATATACAGCAGCGTCGTAAAACTTCGACAAGAAATTTCGCCGTGGGACAGGAACAAAGATGTAAAATGAGGAAACAAAAATTGGAGCACACAAATTGTGCTGTAGCTTATGCTGGAATGTCACGATGTAATGAATTCCTGAGAATGTCGATCGGATTCCAGAGTCATTATAATCAGTAGCCCATGTGTCTCAACAAAGAGCATGCTGGTTTGTTTAGAGCAGGTATCTTCTAAACCGTGAAAGTGATTTATGTACAACATAAAATGCAGAATTATCTCAGTAACAAGATGTGGATTCGTACAAAATGAGAAATGCTACAGAAATGTGAGATAAGGAAATTCGGCCGTTGTGGGTCTATCTAAAGTGTCAGTTATGAATAAGGCCTTATTCTGTCGATGCCATTACAGTTTTGAACATGTTCTTCTCATTCGAGGTTTAAATAAGTTCAGCCTTACGTCTAGGCGAGGAAAACTGGTTTCTGTTATGATTTAAAATTTTACCTCGCTTTCACACTCACAAGACAAAACATCTGTGGTCCAAAGAAAACCTTATCAAAATGTAGTACATTAATTATCTTCTATCGGGCTATCCCTGAGAAGCTGGGGGCCTCTCTAAGTTTAAATGCAATTTTACATTCGTACTTCAAAATAATAGCTCACTTATTTTACTTAAAAAATTTTTATTTTCACGCATGTTAAACAATGATTCAGAATTCAGGTGATTTTTACGAAACAATACAACAGAAAACTTGCTATATTTTTCTTTCAAAACACCTTGAATTTTATTTTGTATACATTGTACATTGTACATTATCCAGTATAATCTCCAGTGTTAGAAATACTAATGCCTCATTTAGTTACCCATTAAATTACGTACACGAGTGTCGTAAATGTAACGACTAATGGTCCTTTATCTGATTTCCCTTTTGTGCAGCTTAACACTAATTCAGACCTCCAAGTCCGGGAATACATAATTACTGGTGACTTTGAAAACGTGTATAGGAAGGAGAAAGACAAGTACGACACCTGTTCGTGACAATGAATTGCACTTCACAGAAAGAAGTACAGGCAAGTTCAGTCAGCCTTAGGAATCCACTATACATAAGAGCCGTTGGTGTGTGTGTGTGTATGTGCGCATGTATTGAATTATTATATCATGTAGCGTATAGCAAAGGAGATGATGTTAATATGTTTCGATACAATGGACAGATTGTTTCGAAGGAAGAGCAATATCTGAAGGTCCAAAAGGTATAATGGTATTCTTAAATTTTATTCAAGTGAACTGGGGTTGACTCCACAATTTTCAGAACATAATGTACGATTTTCTGACTGATCTCAGTGGCCGCGCAATATGAGGCGTGGTCTACGGCCGATCGCTTGCTCCGATTGTGGGTTCGAATCCCGCCGGGCGCATGGATGTCTATCTGTTGGGGTGCTGTGTGTTGTCAGGTAGAGATCTCTGCGTCAGGTAGATCGTGAAGTGTCGATAACGAAGAGGCTCCGACCAACTAAGGACTGTTGAGCCATTACAAAATGTAAGATTTTCTTCTTTCTGTTCAATTCGTAGAGGTTATGTTGACTTGTTACGAGTTTTGTTCCGCTCTTGTCACAAAGGGCTTCCGGCGTACTAATTTAGGGGTCAATGCGAGGGTTCATTTTAGTCCAGCTCTAAAAGAAATCGTTTATATAGTTCGGCCACATTGATACTTTTAAATATGCAGACTATTTTGGCGCCCCGAAAACTCGGTCACAAAACTGGGCATAATAAAGCAATAATGTATCCTTATCTAATTCTTGGTGCAGAATTTTAATAAATTTAATATATTTAATAATAATAGATTAATGGAATTACTAATGCAGTGAGGACACTTATGTACGAAATGTATGTGAATTTACAGTGAAATATATGCTCCTTCTGGTGAATTAAAACCGTTGAAATTCAACATGTTCTACAACTATCAGCGTGGAAAAAATGTTTTTACGAAGAAAGTAGGCGTACAAAACTTAAGTTCCAGAACTATCCGCTTAAACCTAACGGCCTTTATAGCAATATCAGTTCCTCCCCATCTGAATCACATCATTTGTGTCTACTTGAAATTCCACTTTATATCTTAAGAAAAAATCAGTTACATTTCCGTAGGCCGTGTTTGTTATGCAGAAATCGCTGTTCAGTCGCTTCAGCCCTTCAAGTGTCATATTTTTGTACAGTTTTGTGAGACATAACACCTTCTTGAACGAAATATGAATCGTCAACTCGTATCAAAATTTCAGTTTGTACAGAAATGCTACGTTTTACAATGGAGCAGATTTAATATTTATTAATTTTTTGTTCGTACAAATTTTGTTGTAAACTACACAACTTTTTAGATATTTTGTAAGAGTCATTCACTTGATTTCTTTCATATTTTGTTTTTATGGTCTTAAAAACAAGTGCAATGTAAAAAATTTTAAGACGACATATTCAAATCTCCTTACACTTAAAGCTTCAGTGGTGATTCAAGTTCTATAGTTAATTTATTACGTGAAATATGTAAGCTTACCTAATAAGCAGCATTATTTGAGAACTTAATGAAAACGTACAAATAGAGTCATTAATTTTGTTTGCAATGTATGTGCCTAGTTTATAATATACAGCCTTTATAACGAAGGCGTTTCCGCCTGTGTGTCTCATCTTAATTAATAATGTGCAGTGAATATATCACCATTCAGTTTATATGGTTGACACGAAGCAGTAGTATTGTATCCTTAATCCAGTATCCTAGCACAAGTTATTTTCTATATAATGAGAAATTACTTTCCCCAACATCACCCTCAGAAGTTTGGTATTCATGATCCTGTCTCATTATGCGGTAAATGGTAACACAGCTTGGTATATAACCCTGTAATTAGCAAGAATATAAATGTTACTTTTATGTGCAGCTATAACGATTTCTGTAGCTGGGTTTGTGTATTAATATGCTTTGTACTCGCCCTACCTCCTTTAAATTCTGATAATAGTTTGTAACTGTTTAGGTTTATCCGAAAGGCATTTAATAATTCGCATATGTTTCTTAGAAATATGAGACACGCACGCCCTAATCCTTGCAAAAAGTAGTTATACAAAGAGGTACTGCTTTTTGGAGCAATGAAGCTGGCGTGCACGTTGAAAGGAAGATTTTATGAGAAGCATATAAAGTCCCTGTTTTCCCAGCAGTGGCTCACAAATATTTGAATCCAAGCTGTCATAACATACTACGAAATTCTCTCGACATGTCGTCTAACTAATTCACATCGATGGTTCACAGTCTCTTGTATGCGAATCTCGAAAATGAAAGTCTGAGTTCAGTGTATTTTGCACATAAGAAACGTAAGCTATAAATATAGGGAAAAATGTGGGTAATGAAAATGATTAATAACGTTAATTTAATTGTGATACACCTGTTATATTGATTAGTCACATGACCTAAAAGGGCAGACATACTTTTTGTTCAATAAGTGCTAATGTTACAATGTGGTCTAGTATTGTGTTATGGCCAGATAATCTCCAAGTACCGTAATATAAACAAAACTAAAAGTGTTTGTATTGATGTGCATAGAATTTCTGCCTTATGTTGTAATAAGTGAACCTAAAATTATGGACTGTTTGAGCCACGACTGTAATGTATTTGTGTCTTAATCCCACGCTAATTAATCTTTGTTTAAAACATATAGGTCAGAAGATTTTGTTCTCCAGACTTGAGACTACTGGAGCAGTTAATGAACAACTAAGGGCTTAGGACAAAATTCCCCTAAAGCTTGATACAATACAGCATTAGTATGACAAAAATGTGAATGTAACAGTGAAAAGAAGATGCTTGTGGTGGTCTGTTTCTTTTAATGCTAACCCTGTGCACACCATTAAGGTATGTGTGGGAGTGGGGGTATAGATCCACTCATGTCTAACATGCGATAGATTAGGTTAATAATTTTATGCTTTCGATATGAGTAGTAAATAATTGGTTCCCTCTGTCACAAAGGAAATCTATTTAGGGGCCTAGTGACAATAACTCGGCAGCAGAACTGCTACTGAGATATACAGCCGAGAGCGTCATGTTCCTTCGTACGAATACATCTCCCTCCCTCTTAGAGTGTTGACAATGACAGAGGATAATCGTCTGCTTCTTCATTTTAGCAATCGCTCTTCCTCTACCAACGATATTTCCGTCCCACGTTCTCTTCTACAGATTATTCTCCCATCATCACTTACGATATTGTCCAACCCTTCAGCCTCTCTTGATTACCACCATGAGAGGGAAAAGTCGGATGAGGTGGCTTGTATATAGAGTATCACTGCGCCGTGCCAATTTTCCTCACCCCCACTGATCTATCCGTCTTGGGCTTTACACAACTTCACTACCTCGCAACATCCCCATTCTCTTCTACTATCCACTATCTCCACCCCGTTTCGTCGTATATATTCCCATGTATAACCCTGTTGCTGTTACTCCCTTGGCTGTAATAAATCCTTAATAAACAAATTAATCTCAAAGCACGAAAATTCCCATAGGTACATTCATTAACGTTCATTTTTCTATCATTTTTCTAGTATACTGAACTTGTCTCAGAACGGTTATAGTCTGCTGCATGTGATGTGACAGGCATACTTAACTTGAGCTTTAAACACAACGATGTCTTTTTTGTGTCACACATAAACCTTGAAAACGTAAACATGCAGGTGGAGCCGAAGCACATGGTTGTAAAGAGTCTGAATTTATGTCTTCTGACCCACATATTCATCTTACATCGCTTCACAGAGCTGCTGCACTATGCTCAATCGTTTGGTTTTCGGCAATGTCTGTCTAAAAAGGAGTTACTATGCCGATCCCACTGGCTGCGCGCTAAGGCGTAGGTCTGCGGCCGAGCGCTTGCAGGAATCGTGGGTTCGAATCCCACAGGGGGAATGGATGTTTGTCTCTTGTGAGTGTTTGTGTTGTCAGGTAGAGGTCTCTGCGACGGGCCGATCCCTCGACTGTGAAATGTGTCTGAGAGTGATCAAGTGAAAATAACAAAACCCCGACACCTACTGTCAGTAGGTAGAAGAGGTAAGGACTACGAAACGAAACGAATGAGACAGAGGAGGGCATTAAAAACTGTAAACGGAAACAAAAGTTTCATTGAAACTTAAAATTGCTGTTAATATGAACCAGGATATGATAGTGCTCACACAAGGTCAAGCCTGTATCTTTAGTACATCCTGACGCTGAGCCCCCCAGCCCAGCCTTACCTCGGCAATTTACACACTATACGCCTACTTGGCGTAAAATTATGTATCTGGTATTCTCCATGTTCGAATTTCGCATTTATACATAGATTATACTGATCTGAGTTGGTTAAAGTGGTAATGCTTGCGATTTTTTGTCAGGACGTAACCGCTTCGAATTTCCATTTTGTGAGATAGCTCGACGTATGGCCGGTTGGCATGGTAAATGTCAACTGCACGAGGAGGCATCTTGAAGAATTGTACAAATCTGGCTGCCACATTTTAGAACCAATTTAATTTATCTTGAGAGAACTCACGGTCAGTAAGGATCTCTTCCTTTGAAACTTTACTTTGTAAGGTTGCGCATTAATGAGTTGTTTATTATTTACAAATTTAAGGCAATGTATCAATTTGAGTCTTTCAATAACCCAAGAAAATAGAACTTATCATTGGCCATGTGCCACGAATTCATTTTATCGATTATTATAAAACTTGTGTTAAGAAACGTCAATGACCCTGGGACAGTAAGTGACATTCTATGTCAGCCTCATGACTCTCACTTCACCCACACTGGGTGATGCGTTTTTTATACATACGCTATTATTGGAACCAGCGCTTCCGAAGGCGTCAATGTGAACTATCTTGCCCAAGACTCCTGTTATGAACCATACGGACGTCCAGCGTTCTTCACAATGAGTGTCCCCTGATCACGGCGATATTAGACGCCGAAACACTTGTCGGAAAGTAATAGTTCTTAATAAAAAGTGCATTAGTTGGTTACTTCGTTCATGAATGTTACATGTCATATTAAAGTCAAATTTTAAGTGAAATACTTATGTCTACTGATGCAGACATTTTCATTAATGCATGCAGTCACACTGAGGGGAAAGTCTGCCGTCAGCATCGACACAGAAACTGACTTTCAAACAGGAAAGGCGATCCAGAAAATGTCGCTTGTTAGACAGGTTGCGATTCCTTGCATAAGATGTTAGTCAGTTAACACTGTATGAGCTTATTTAGTGTATAGAACATTTCATAGTTTTAGGAAATTGATGTATTTTCAGTTATATTTTCCTAGGGTGGAAAATCCCAAAGTCACACAAACCTCCACATAATCCTTGGCCAAAATAAATTTGCTACTCAATAAAATGTAAACACATATGAGTCGAATACTTCTAGATATTAAAACCAATTCAGTACAATACAGAATATTGCATGACAATACAAATGCGGAAGCATAAGAGAATATAGCATATTTGACAATGATAATAGTTTGCCGCCTCCTTGAGGGGTCCGGATGGATTCCTAAAGTCTTGTTCTCGCGTCTTCTACACAATCCACAGTCGCAATTTCAATAACGCAAATGCCAACCAGAAATCCTCCCCTAAGTCTCTTACTTCGTTTCTCATAATATTGCTGGTTCATACCAACGAAGCAAGCAAGCAAGCGAGGAAGGGAGTTGGAGTTTAAAGGAAAATTTGAGGTGGCCTGTAAAGAGGATGGAGAATGTGAGAGAGTTAAGTTTGAATTGATTGTCCTAGTGAAGTTGTTCTCAAGTTCCCAACCATGCCATGCGACGCAACCAGCTAAGTGTCTATGCCTCCAGATGACTACGTGACATGAAAGTGCTGTATGAATTCTTCTCTTCGAGTTTTAAATAGGCCTGTTTAATGAGTAATAGGTTCTGTGTTACACACAGTTGCCGACATAATAGATCCTTGAATAATAACTTTGCGAGGCCAATTTACGGCTAAGCCAACAGGAACAAATTGGATATTGCAATATTAAAACAGAGTTCAGTTCATTCAGCCTGCATCGTTGTGTTCGGATAATCAATTCATGAGACTTTAGGCAGAACTTTCCACTACAAAAATCACCATATTCTTCATAAGCGTGTTCAAATTTTCAGTAAAAAAGAAAAATACCAACTCAATAAGACGCATGTAGTGTTTCCTAGTAATTGAATAAAACTCGTTCTTTAATTGATATGTAACCGGAAGACGCCGGTAGGAATTTCCTCCGAAAATTTGAGACCTTTATAAAAGACGCATGTCGTTATGTCTCAGAATATAACACGTTTGTGATTACTTTTCATGTTATATACCAACTATAATACGATGTACGTATTCATTGTTTTATAATGAATACGTAAGATGTCTGTAATAAAACTCTGTCCAAGAGAAAGAACAAGATTCGAATTTTTCTCTTAACATTCTTAACCTTTTAAAATCTGAGACTAACTCGAATTATACTTAAAGTTTCAGATCGGACCGAGCACTAATGCTCTTCGTGTCGGTTATAAAAACCAATCACCTAATGATGCAAAAGTAAAACCACTGTTTGATCTAAGATCCATACAAACCACACAACACAATACGTGAAAAACGTAGTATTTTTGAAGGCCTAACCTGGTGGTACAAACAGTAAGCACTAGGCCCTGGAGGTTTAATGTTAAGCATTTTATTTTCCTTTAACATCCGTAACTTTAGGAGTGAATGTAACCGTGTACGAAACTTCATTATCCTTCATGGCCCATACGTTCTTATATGATGTACTCTTTATCTGAATAAACGGAATTTAATACAGAATTATATTCCGGATTGTTATTCAAGTTAATTGTTGAAGCTGCGTTTAGATCCAGATCGAACGTTATGTGTAAGAACGTTAATAACAGTACGTCTAACATGTTTAAAATAAGTTTTAGTAACAGCTGAACATTCCGAGAAGTGTTTCACATGCAGTATGAAGTCGAGAGATGGAAACCGTTATGTGCATTTCCTTCACACAAAATACGCCCGCTTCACTGACAGCAGTAAAAATCACAGATCATAAGAACCTCACTGGATATTAAAAGGCTAACCAAATACAGATATCGGAATTGATTAAAATATTATCAGTGTAATTGAAGATGATCAAAAAATAACGCGTAGCACGTACAGAGAACGAATTTAAATGTAAAAGAATATAAAGTGGGATACGAAATAATGAAACCGAGATTTTATTCCGGACGCATAAATTAAAACTCGAGTATTCGAGAGCAGAAAGGTTAACATAATCCAAGTAAGTGATACTGAAGACGAAGTACAAAATTTCTTCACTGAGCAGTAATCTTACAAGTACGTATACACATGTATATCTATCGCACGGGATTGTCGTATTTTTTATATTGTTGCCATTTTCTGAACTTCTGTTACTGGAAACATATTCAACGTGACCAATGTATCACCCATTAAATCGCTCGTTCTCTTCTTCGTCCGTTTAATCACTTGACCGTTGCTGCATAAGCTCGTCTTGCTCTTCGAAGCGGCCTTAATAAAATTCGACTTTTTATTAGTACAGCCGAATAATTTCGCAATTTATCTGAAATTATACCACGGATAATTTCAGTGTCACCACTACAACTTCACTCGGATTATCACAATATTAATTCCCCATTTACAGAAAAATACTAGTAGGGGAAATAATTGGATTTGGAGTTCTGTAGCGTATGCTTGTTATAAAGGAATTGCCGTAATAAATGTGGACTGAGGTATTCTGAATAAATTAAGGGAAAAGTGGAATTTACAGTCACAGTCAGAGGGTTGTGTGTCGTTACATAAATCACATAGCACGGCAGCTGACAGGAAATTCTACTTTTGCTCCGTATACATAATTCAGGGATTAGGAAGCAGTCATCATCATGTCTTTGCTGTAAGGGACAGGGCTATGCAAAGTTCCATACTTAAGCCGCATAGAATTCCCTTCTCATATCCCTCTCCAGCGCATAATCCAATCAATGAGTCTCGATACTGACTGTAGATGCTGCAGAGTACGGCTTGATTTTGTGCTGGAAGATCGTTGGAAATTAATAATTAGGACATAAAATCGGCTCATCTCTTTGAATTTTTTGAAATCACACATGGAAAACTCTACACGACGGATCCGAGTCGGCTGCTGGGCTGTTAATGTAGGCGTACATTGACTTAATACCATAATAAATTCAAATATCATAAATCGACGAAAATATTAGGTACGTAACAAAATTATTTTGATGGTAAAATAGATACCGAAAAAGACTAACCAAGCATAATTCTACAAATCTCGGTACAATAAACACAAAAGCTGCAAAAGTTGCAAAACTTTTCCTGATAATACTCTTAACACGGGCGCTTGCCAGTTATCATAAAAACAATACAAGTAAGCAAACTGTAATCGAAAGAAATGTCACACTTTTTTTCGTGAGGCTTCATGTTACACTCAGCTGACGGAAAGTTTTCTGGGTCTGCTTTAAGAAGCGGGGCACCCGGTGGCGCAACTGGTTGCGGCGCTGCGCTATAAGCCGGAAAGACGCGGGTTCGATTTATTGCCAATTCTTTCGGCCGCACTATGCCTCTGGGGTCAACTCAGCCCCTAACAGAAACGAGTACCAGGAATATTTCCTGGAGGGGTAAAAGCGGCCGATGCATAAGGCTGACAACTTACCACCTTCATATGCCGATTGCCTAGAAAATCTGGGAGCCTCACCCTTCTAGGTCCCTAGGGGCCTGTCCAGGCCTGCACAGAGATTGCTTTAACTTTCGCTTTCTATTTGAAGACCAAATAACATGGCGTAGGGAAGGGACTAGTGTCTGGGCGTTGTGTGCATGTTAAAAAATCTCTGGTTACCATAAAACGCGGAGGATTTCTTGATTGGCGGACGCGTTATTGCCTTCACCATAGGGCACTGCTTTAGGGAGTTACTCAGTACAGGGTACAGAGAGTGATAAAAACACATCCAGTAACGAGTTTACAACAGGACACAAGACAAACTTCGATATGAGACTGTACGTACAGGAAAGCAATAGAGAATGGGATGGAAGACCTATTGTAGTGCTTGGGTACGTGCCGCAAAACCTCAGACCCATCTGTCGGTGTCGCAATCAAGCGTAATTTCATTAGTAGAGCCTTAATTAGTGGTCGTTGGTTTGAACTAGATGTCGTGTGGTGGGATACAACTCGACCAAGCAGGAACTGCTGTGTTCTAACGTAGGAACAAAGACACGCCCCAGCGAAATAGGCTACTGCCATTCACTGTGTTCTATTTGTCTAGCGGGATAATTCTGAACACGAAGATAATGTGCCTGTCATTATGTGGATGATAAGCGATATTCTCGGAAACCGTAGTTCTGGTTCCCTTTAATGACGCACTATTTTGCAATGTTACGAATAGTCTCCAGGAATGTCGTGTTTATGCTGCAGGTATGCTGTAACACAAGGCAAGACAAGGATATTGTTTCTTAACTTTCAAGGGCATGCCATATTTTTGACCAGATAACAAGACTCTATCACAAAATACAAGTCGTACATCCTTTTATTTCCTTTTCATTTGGTCCTCGTGTTTCGAAAGTGTAACTTACTCGTACGTTTAAATACCCAGAAGTTCCTGTTTGATAATTATTTGGATTTGTAACTCGCTGACAGCAAAGGCTATGTGACTTTTTGGTTTTCAAATTGGCTAAACATAGATGTTGATGTAAATACATGTTAAATCAGTGTGTGGACTAAAAGTCTTCCGTTAAAATATTCGTCAGATGCCATGCTCCTTACGCTATTGGATATTAATGCGTTTCCAACAGCACTGCACTCTTACTTGCTTGGTACTGCGTAATCATCCACTGGTTCTCTTGAGTAAATTTACTTAATTTGTCCAACTGTTCCATTCTTATTCGTATATTAATAAATATAAATGAAATAAAAATAAAATAACATGAGTTTAATTTCACAGTAACAGTCATTTGTGGATGAAACAAGCACTTTTTTCGCTTAAGCACAAACACAATATTATCAAAAATGTTCTAAAGCAAACGCCCCACAGTTTTACACACATACAGCTGTCGAATCCGTAGGACTGGATAAAACAAGCAAATATTTTAATAATTCAATTTTACTGTCATTTTACTAGGTTCAGGACTTTTCCCAAATGTTGACTACTCAAACAATGTATTGTGGAGCTCGCTGAATTATAGTTTACCTCTACACAGGCGGTAGGTAACGACACTTTATTGACTGAATGACTGATTGGTAAATCCTTGAATGTCAACAAAACACCAGCTGCGTAAGTTACACGGCATCGACACAAATGGTATATTGTAAAGTGCCGAGCCCGGTAGCAGCATGGTCTAACGCGTGGGTCTGCGGCCGCTCCTTTGCTGGGATTGTGGGTTCGATTCCCGCCGCAGGCATGGCTGCCTTTCTTGTTAATGTTGTGTGTTGTCACGTAGAGGTCTCTGCGTCATACTGATCACTCGTCCAGAGGAGTCCTGCCAAGTGTGGTGTGTCCAAATGAGTGTGATCGTGAAACCTCGATAATCAGGAGACAATGGCCCATTAGGGGACGTTGTGCATGGAATACTGAGGGACAACAGCCCACGATTTTCCCCACAGGTTGAGAAAATAAAGTTGAATTTGTCCATGTCCACAACATGCGGGCATAAATGGGAAACAGATAAGAAGCGCCACTCATTCCTAATGTCCGTACTACATGGAGGTTAATGGTGACAACATCACGCCACGAGAACCTAACCCCCAAGAAAGAACGCCTATTCCCACTGAGTAGAAGAATGTGTGGGCCTCAGAGCCCGTCCGGACGTTTCGGAGAAGACAAAAATCTCTTTTCCCTTCCAGGGTTCCATACCCAGCACCGTCTAGCGTGCAGCTTTGTTACTATAAAGACTGCGCGATTGCAGCTCCAAACGCTCAGAGAAAACCATGAAGAATCCTAAACACAGTAATGCATGTTAATAATCCGGTGCCTTCAAGACAATGAACGCTAATATTTTAGAACCAATCCACGGCAAGGTTCAGACTCTATGTCGGACCGTTGAGTGTCCATACTCTTCACGGACGTATATTTTAGTGTTTCAACATTTATTACGTCTTATGAATTGTATTTTATGCAAATATCTTGTACGAGGTGAGGTTGTCAATTAATGCAACTGCAGGCACCGCTCCTCTTCTTGGCCGCTGATCATCAAACGATATATTAATTCCGTACAACCTTCCCTCAGTCGCGTACCAAACCATGCTCAGTTAAATTAACGTAGTGTCATGTAGGATAATTTTATTCTAAACGGGTTTCTAATTTGCTTCGGAAAATATTGAGCTACAAGTCAACATAAAATTTCTGGTGATGAGAAGCGAAACCGACAGCTTCAACTTGTATGTGCGACGTATGGAGAAAGACACTCTATAAAGAGGGAACTTGCGTGCCACAAGAAGTTCAAAGAAGGGAGAAAAGATGTGGAAGACGACAAACGACCCTGCCCTTCGGTAACGATCAAGACTGATAAAAATGTGGAAACGAAAAGGAATCTTGTGCGAACAGACCGTCGTTATGGCATCAGTATAATGTCAGAGAAGACGTATGTGAACAAAGAAATGGTAAGACACACTTGAACAACAAATTTGAACATAAAATTCCTGCGTGGGTGTGTGTGTGCGTTCGAGCGTGCACGCGCGCGAAAGGGATCACAAAGAATGTGGGTGGAAAGCTTTAGGATGAAAAACAAGTATCAACACTCAAACACACTCCGTACTCCACTCACCAGATCTTCCTAATGCGACTTCCTTCTTTACCAAAAAATCGAAATTTCACTCAACGGAATAAATTTTCAATCGGTAAAGTTATCCAAAAGAACACAGCAATGACTTACATGTAAAGCACTCTCTCAAAATGACTGCAGTGACGTTTCCAGGTCTGAAACGCTCGGAGTGAGTAGCGTACAACTTCCGATGGGATACTTTGAAGGCGGAAAAATGTAAATTTCTTTAATAAACTGCTTTCTCTCAATTAGTCTCGTTATTTTATAGTCGCATCTTACATGTTATAGCTGGTCTATTAACCACGGGAGAACTTGGGAGTAGGAGAAGAAATTAAGCGTTTATGGAATGGGAAGGAATAATATATCAAACTAATTTAATAAATATTTATATGAAATTAATTACACTTGCTTTAATAAACTTCACAAAAATTGGTAAAATCCAGCTCAACATAACGGACAGTAGCACGCTTCCCAAACGTTCTCTTCATTACAAGGCTCAGGGGTACACAAATGCACGAAGATAATTTAAATACTGGTCATAGTGTTGGTACAGATTTCAGACAAATCCGTGACCGCTAGCGAAGGAAATGCCCACAATGATTATTACACAACAGACTTACTAAGATTTACCGCTATCTGTTAACGTGGTAAGATAAACACAATTTACATGCTCTTGGGTAGTTCTCAATAATTTTGATTTTGAAACCACACAACGGACAGCTTCGATTTTATGAAAAAGACGACGAAAAGTTTCAAGATTCCAGAAAATCATTATTCCGAATATCCCAATACATACTTACATAAATACTTTAACATAAAAATTAATTGTGTAAATTAAAGTCTGCTGAGTGATTAGGTATTTGAAGGTCACAGAGCAGATGTAAAGGTGTCTAAACAAACTTCCGAAGTGCTTGAACCCTCTGTCAGATGCTTCAACAGAGTCACAGGTTTTAAGAGATGTTATGTAAAGTTTACGTACGTTATTGAATTTCTTTTCCTGTAACACTAAACAAACACCGGGAACAACAGGTAGAGAAAAAAAAAGGGAAAGGAATCCAAAGAAGAAAGTGAAAATAGACACACAAAACTACACAGACAAGAAAGTTTGACATTATAATTCTTCAGTCAAAAACTCGCAACAGACACTTAACACTGGATGTGAACCGTTACGTAAACAAAGTGACGTCTTTCAGGATTGTGGTCCAAATGAAGAAACGTCTCCTAATATCAGATTCACCTACATGTCTGAAGAATTAGCACGTATGGTTTGTTATGCGCCACCTCTTCACAGCAAGCATGTTCTTAAACCGGTCACTTGCTTTGAAGTAGCATGGTTAGTTTACAGCTCGCATATACTTGGTTTTCGGTCCGACCGTTCCTCCTGCAATCCCATACAAATGAAGAAGCCAAATTACTTCCGACTCACTGCACGTAGAGAATTACGTTACTGACAGCTATCGAAATCGGCTCACAATACTGGGGCAAGTAACACGAACAATAATATGCATTCGCACTCCCCAAAAACAGGAGATTTTTAAATAATGATTATTATTATTATACGATCATATGTTTTCTAGAAAATGTCCTCAGTTGTGGACAAACATCATGCAGAACACATACAGAGTCGAAGGAACAGAAAACACAAGAAAGGTGCTGATAAACACAGAAATTTGCATCAAAAATAAATTACGGTACAAAATTTTAAAATGCATGCACTAGAATAGTTTAGCTAAGGGGTAATACATCAGAAATGCTTCAAGGCCTCGAATCGAAATATCACTCATTGAAACCTAACAACTGTCGTGACGTTAATCAGTCGTTCCAGACACGATAAGCAACCATTCTTTAACCGACTCATTTCAAAACGACATATGTAATTTACAAGCGTTATTTCCACCAAAATAGCTGTGAATTTAACGTTAGGCACTCAAAATGGAGACAGTTTGGGAACAACTACATTCGTGGTATATTTGCCCCGATTTTGAACGTGGATCCTTCACGGGTGATAAGCTTGAGCAAAATATTTTTACATATGAAGAAGTTTGATCGAAAATTCTGAACAGGGGTGTAGGCAGTCTTTGCAGCCACTTAACCTACACCGTTTTTCCGCTGTCACGTATCCTGCCACCCAAACAAACGCTACGACTTTTCTTTCCTTGCCATTGCCATACAAATAAACACAAATATGTGTTGTTTATTTTTAAAATCCTACTCATTGTTGGAGGACAAATAACACATTTGGTTGGCGACTAATTTTCCTCACAATCTGTGTCGCATAATCTAAACAAATCTGTCTCCTCTCCCAGCTGCTTGTCTGAATCACGTTGCTCTGTGCAGAGCACCTGTGCCTGTCGGATACGCTTCTCTGTTCATCTTGCAAGCAATATGTCTTACCACGTGCCGCGAGTGTGACATCTTATTTCCTCGAAATTCAATTTCGTCTCCATAGTCATTCCCATCAACGTCATCAAGACGACAAATTAATTTTACTGCACTTCAAGGGACATTATTTCGGAATATGTAAAGTCGCCTATATTGAAGTTTTATGGTATTTCTTTTCTAACAGGTTTAATAAAATTACCAATGTTTTATAACATGTTACATCCATATTTTAAAGACTCGAAATTTTCCTTTTTCGGAGCATGAGCAAAAGTACCTTTTTCGAACTGTGACCATCATGGTCAACGTATTAAGTCATTTGTACAGCTCTCCACTAAGGCAACGCAAAGTGACTGTTGGAATATGAAACCACGTTCTTGTTAAATTCCGGCTGACTATATGTAATTATAGCCGGACTGCGGCAGTAAATGTTATTACAAATTCCTGCCTAAGAAGGATAGTAAGCTTACAAACGAATACTAAATACTTACACTGTTAAGGTGGAAGCACTTCTTGCAAGACAATAGTACCTTCATTGACAAAAATTTGTTCCTACAGAATTAAATTCCAATATTTTAAATAAACTACTAGAACAATAGTAATAATAATTCAATTAGATTAAATTTTATCCACGTGCAGCCTCAACAGACAGAAGACCAATTATAAAAAGAGCAGCAATATTACAGTATTTAGTATCCAAATATTTTCTCAGGCATACTTTTAAGGAATTGTTTTTAACATTGGAACGCACTTGTGCTAAGCAAAAATTATATTACATTAAAATCATTTCAGTTCAGTCACCAGATCCAGTAGACCTTCAACATACAAAAAGTGAAGCTTTATAAGCAACTTGAATTTTAAGATGTAAAATCGTCCCATATAACGGCTGAACAAGTTCGGCCCTTCACCAAATTGACAGAACTCAAGGGACCGGTTCAAGGTTCGACATACACGTACTGCACACCAATAACAGTAACAGAATAAAAGGTATTCAAACGAGTGGACGACTCAGGCTGTTGTGATTCATAGTGCAAAAAGGAGTGACGAAAATTTAAGATCCGAAATAAAATGATAGAATTTCTAAAATTTTGTTTAAAACGTTTTTATCAGAATTTTTAAAAGTTGCAATTTAAATTTCAAAACATATTAAAATAAAAATTGTATTAAAGCAGCCAACGTTACAAGTCAACACAGCGCAAGGCTAATTAGAAGATATTCTATATATTTATATATATATATCAAAAAGAATAGAATTTTAAGGTATGACATCCCATCACCATTGGATAACTAAAGAATGTGAGATAATGTAATATTTCTGGAATATATTTTTATAAGGAAGAAGCTTACAATGGCTTTATCACAAATGGAAATATCTAAAAACAAAAGGAATTTCTTTCATCTGTAAAAGGAGCTGTGTTCATTGGACCGAATTTCATTTGAAATTTTTCTGACATCATCACGGGATGGCATTTGCCTGCAGAGACTGCCAAGAAAGAATTCGTGATGTTCCAGCTGAGTTTCGACCCAGGCACAGCCCGAATATATACGGTTTGTTTTACCATAAACGACATTAAGTTAAATATCTCAATATTAATATTACAGGTCCTTAAAAAAAGCACTAATTATCTCTAGATTAACTTCACGGTTGTACTTACAATGCGAACTGTGACAGCGTACAATTACACGGGTAAAACTGTAGAGGAGAAAGTAGATTTAAAGGCGGATTCATTGTACATTCTTAGAAGTAACATTTCGCCTCACCTCCACCTGAAAAGGTAAAAGAAAAAATGTAAAACACATTTACTTAAAGCAGGCATTATTTTAAATTACAATCTTCAAAGCACATACACAGCCGCACATTTATATTAGAGTCTGTGACCGTACAGGCTCTACATTTGTCAAGTTACCAAGAGAGTCGGATTGTTATGGCAAGCTATGAAAACCAAAGCTATGTAAGTATGAGGTTCGTACGAAGTACTCTGAATGGAAGCCAAATTCTTCTTTCCCATCCCTCCAAATTAAGACGACAAGACGACAGATAACATTGAAATGTGACTCAAAGCTATTATGGATTTAGTCTTCTCAGGCTGCACGGATTTCTCTTCCTAATACGCTTCGGATTCCTGAATCCGAAATAACAGAAGAAAGTTCAAAGTTTCGTTAATTGTTCTGATGAACTCGGAAAAGGAAATTGATCATGTTACTATTATTTACTTACGGCACTAATAATAACTACGATAAAAATATTTTAAAACTATTACATCACTATACAGGATTTCATTATTTATAATGACTGTACCGTTACTTTCACATCATAGTCTAGCGTAGTCGCTACGTGGCGAAAATCGCGAAACGATGTGTTGGAATGTCCATCACTGATAAAAACTTGTTTGCATGAATGTGTAATCATACACTTGAACATTTCCTGGAAGACAAATTCAATGCAGAATTATATACCTGAAGTCTGTTTTTGTGCCAAATAAATGTGTTTTAGTATATGTATATTCCTTTTATACACCAGAAACTTTGTGCCTTGAAGTCAATAAAGCTCAGAGATTACTTTATTGCCTGCATCAAATTAACTTTCTCGTACGACATTAATTTTGGATAAGTCCTGTAATAGCAGTAATTGGGCAATTATATCCATTTAAATATTACGCACAGTACGTTTGTTCAAAGTCAACATGACTATTCAACAGGCACTAAATACTGAGTTGTTTTTACCTACTTCTATTAATGCGTCTATGTGTAGCTCTGCATTTAATGCAATGGACATGGAAAGGAAAAGGTTGGGGGGGAGGGGGAGGGGAATGGACTCTTAGTAAGACGATACTGTTAATTTAACTGTAAACTCAATTACATAACTCCGGTCGTATCTTAGTCAAAGGGTTAAATGCAAGAGCCATGAACGGCAGATCAAAGCCAGCTTACAAATTCATGAAGTCATAAGGAGGTACAGATAGATAAAATGGGCAGTAATGCAGGAAGACAAATAACAGAGGACTGTGTTTACAAGAAGACATGTTCACGAAGACAGTGCAATTCGTAACAACTGCTTCCACCCCAAGCCTGTGTTTATAACAGTACTGAAAAATGTAAACTTTCGCAGATTGCTGATACATGAATTGGTGAATACAAGTTAACAAACTGATGAATAGTAACAAAGTTTTGAATATACAGAGTATATGCCCCGCGTAAAGGATCTTTTGTACTTTATATGACAACAGCTTACTAAAGAATTACTGAAGTACTTTCTATTTACTTATACAGGTCTCAATATACATTTAGTGTGGAAGACCAGGAGCCCGAATCTCACACAGACTGTACACGTGTGAAAGGACATCAATCTTTGAAACTCTAAGAGCATAATAGGGAGGCAGAATAAAGGCCACACAAAATGCACGACATTCACATTTTAAGATTTCTACGATAGTACTATATTGCATTAGAAGTGGATAAAATGTTTATAATAAAAGATTTGCAAGGTTAGTCTTCTGCCTTTACAGCATGGCATGCGGTGCCGCGTACAGATCGCGTTACTGGCTCACAGTAAACTTTCACCTCTTTCATCGATTAAAGTCACATTCTTGTAACTTGCTTACAGTAGCCTATAATGCTGAGCATTTTGCATCTGAAAGAGTGCAATAAGAGGGTACAATTTTATGCACAAGGACTGATAATCAAACTAATTTTCATGTTTAAAATCTGAATCTCTTAATGTGGTCTGTAGTTTCAAATAGGTTCATTCATGGTATACAACGTAATTTTAAGGTAAATCTCCTTTCTCCAAAACTGTAGCATCTCTGCATAATCTAGCATTAAGTATGAAAACCAATTATACAAATTACCTGGTGTTTTGTGTATAATTTATAAATCACTGGTTTTTCATTTCGTGACGTTTCACCCCTTGTCAATTTTAGCACGCAAAAATAGGTATTTATAAAATCTGTATGTGTGGGTAATATCACATGAATAAATGAAACTGCTAGTATATTATGGACGTCACCCCTTTGGAACCTGAAATTCATGCATATGGCACTTACAAGTCCCAGTTCACAGACAAGGTTTTTAATGCTGCTTTGGGACAATCGTTGTTTTTCTGAGAAACATGGCATACAACACATCTTGCAGGCAAAGTGTAGAGTTGTTAAATGATAAAACTCAGGTGGTACTACCAGCAGAGGTTACCTGTTTTTAGAGAGTTATTAGGAAACTTAGAGAAACTTAGAGTTCTTAAAATGGCAATGCAAGGGGTAAAAACAGTAACCATTTTTTAAATGATCAAGAGAAAACTTCTGTACAAGAATATACGAGCTCATAATGATGTCGTACTAGAAAGCTTGATCTCCTAAGAGGGCACAAGTGTTGTATTTTTAATTATATTTGTCAAGTGAAACGTACGTACCAGATGATTTCCGAACTTACATTCAATTTTACTGTTAACAAATATTTCTGCATAAATACTGTTCAAGTACCACCGTCTACCTCTAAACACATTTATCGGATGTCAAACAAACTTCAGAATTACCTTAATAAATTTAATTTCGTGACAAACTTTCCTCATAAATGAAACAAAATATTCACTACAGGTACTGGACATATCGATGCGAATTTTTCATCTTTAAGAAAGACCATATTTTAGTCTGCGCCAAATTAAAGAAATTCGTAAGGACACACATCAACATGCTCTGCAAAGCAATTATTCTGGAGTAAATATGGCAGCAAAATGCAATGTGAAATACAGAACCATTTCACATATTGCGAATAGCAATCCAGGCCCATTGAAACTAGCAGTTGGAATAGTAGAAAATGATGCAGCTGATATGGCAACTTATGGAGGAAAAAAAAACACACAGACAGCAATATCACTATGAGAGTTAAGTGTCAGTGGAGAAAACCCCACATTACATTTGCATGTACAGAACGTGAAGGATTGTCAAAGTCAATAGCGGGAGTTAAGTAGCAGGTGTAAGCCTTCACACGAGGGTTTGCCCACTTCCTGAGCGTCAGCAAATAAGGCAGGCATATACTTGTTTGCCTCCATTTCATTATTGTTATTTAAATTAGTTGCAAGGAATGCTGAGGTTATAATGGACATATGTTTCCTATCTCTTCACAACAAACTAACTCCTTACTGTCGCTTCAGTTCGAATAATGCGTCTTACCTGTTTGAAATGCGCAAAGGTGTTCTCAACACATTGACTTAAGCCCTAAGCTTAGTACATTCAAAGCACTTTTTACCACACCTTTCCTTCCGTTTTCCGTATTTTTTTCCTCCCCTTTCCTCCGCACTCCTTTAATTTATACTTTTATTCTGTCCCTCAAGGTTATTTTATTTATTGCCGTGTCTGAAAGGCGAAACTATTTCTATGCAGATTCTCATATTCGATTTCCAATACATTTTATTCCGATTTTCGTATATCACATGTGAATGGTCAGTGTCGAGGTAAAATTCTACTTCCTGTTATCACAAATCATGATATGCCATGTCTTACTGGAACGCCTTCGCATCCGACAAGATAAATCGTTTGACTACAGCTACCCTTCCGATCAAATACACAGCTGACACACATTTGCGATTTTCTTAGTTTTCAATAAGTAACAAAAACCGCTCGTGACTTTTTTGAATACGAATATTCCAAAACTTTGTTACATTTTTTTCTATTACGGAGAAAACTGGTTTTTAATTAATTTATTTTCAGCTCCCAAGCTAGAAGATAAAAATATTAGTCTAAATTCTTCACAGACAGCCGTAATAATTTCTACATTCACACCAATTTCCAGGTCTGTGCAGGGATTGCTTTCACAAACCAATTTCATTACATTAAGTGCATAAAATTACACTGATTTAAAAAACTTAATCTTTATCATTAAAGCTTAAACTGTTTTTCAAATTAAGAGCATTCAAAATAATTCATACAATTAGACATATAAAATATACACAACTTAAATACCGTCTTCCATTCGTACAGAAAACGTAGCAAGTCGTAGCTGTGCTTTCCTATACAATATCAATATTTAGTATAAAACAGAATTTGAAAGCACATATTCGAAATGCACAAAAATTGAATTTCTAAGACACTTTATCTTCTGAATTAAAAAGGCTCATTACCCGTACGCATCAGCCCCTTAACATATGAGAATACTCGTATTATATCATAAAAGGCACAACCCTGTTTAGTGCCGCGTCAGTTCCAATCTTCCATGTTCGCACTACCATTCCGGAAGCTGAAATATTTCGTTTGCTACCAGAACAACCGTTACATTCTAACGATAAGTTCAGGACCACAAATTGATTGCAATACTTCTCCAGTCAAGCCCCTTTTCTGGAACAATGACGGCTGCATATAGCAGAACTTGCCAAAGGACTCCCTCGAGCCACATAGATTTTTATGGATGTTGTCTTGTATGTGGCATGAAGGTCGTTTGCTAGGAATTTTGGGACGCCTGTCCCATGAAGTTTGTCTGCATATAAGATCGTAGGAAAGCATGCAATTTTCCCGCACAGTCGGATGAAGTTTAAACTTTGAAGGTTGACTGTGGCTACCAAAAATTTGGAGAGCTGTAATGGGAACCATAAAGTTACTACTTAGTTATACAACTATCAATTAACAAATTTCTGAAAGAGAAGCTTAAGAACAGAAATCTATGCAGTAATAAATCCATACAAAACAACCCCTCAAACACGTGCTTTTAATATTCGCATCACCCACGAAATTAAAATCTTCAGATGTAAGTTGAACATGCATCTACTGCTTGAACGAATAGTGACGTAATTCTTTATCGTCTCGCAGTCCTTACCACTTCTGCCTACTCAAAGTACGTGTCGAGGTTGTTTATTTTCACTTGATCACACTAAGACACACACCACATTCAGTAGGACTCCTCTGGACGAGGGATCGGCCCATCGCAGAGACCTCTACCTGACAACACAAACAATGTACAAGAGACAAACATCCATGCCCCCAGTGGGATTCGAACCCACGATCCCAGAAAGCGCTCGGACGCAGACCCACGCCTTAGACCGCGTGGCCATTGGCAGCGGCCATAATTTTTTATTTCGTGGATAATTTTCTGACAGGGACGCTGTCCTCATTGTCAGCAGGTTTCATATTACATTTCATGTTTCCTTTTTTTTGTACCTACTTTCGGAAATAAATGGTAATATATTAAATATTTACAAAAGATAAGGACTCAGAAGTGCTCGGGAGCATAAAACTGTGTGTTTTAACACGGACGGAAACCAATCAGGACCTTGTTCCGTGGCAGGTCCTAGTAACAGCGGAGCTAAACCATTCGGGTGTTCTAACGGCGTGTTACTTATTTAGGGCACAATCTACATGTGCTTGTTACATGGATCCTAGAGTATTGAAACAAAGACAACACAGATGGTATGCATATACGTAGTTGTTAGATGCAAAACAGCAGCTCGAATAGGAAGGCGTATGTAATCAACTGAAGCGAGTTCCTCGAATTAACCCACTAAACACAAATCAAGAAATTTAAGTACAACTAACACTAAGGCATGTTCGATTCTTTGCATTTCGTGCATTCTTCAAACGGCCACTCCATTATTGTGGGCACCCTTTGTTGGTACTGTTCACAACTGCGCACATATTACAGAATGTAACTACTATTACCAGGGTCTGTTGTTACATTTATCTGAAGAATCTATTATTAAATGTAAAATTTATCGGTCACACACAACTTCAGATCCTCACCCCGTCGAAATATTTTGTAAATGCTAACCTACAATACCTCTATATAATTTGCAGGTACATTCACAATCCACATACCAAATTTCCTTACTTCTAGGCATAATAAATATATCATAATTGCAGGTTCGATTCTCCTTCACTATGAATCGTTTAAGTCGCATGAAGAAGTAAACTCGATTAGTATCGATTACCGTCGATCAGTATCGAGTACTGTCAATTACTACTGTCGGTAGCCATGGCAATGCGGCTAGTCACCACAGCAGTTACAAACGTACGGATGTCTTATACAGACGGACGGACACAAGGTGCGAGAGACAAACATAATGAAGAATACAGTCGTTTTTCGCAACTTTACAACAGCGCCTGAAGGACAGAACTACGAAGGATACATATCAAGGTTGTTCTAGAAAGATCAGTTTCGGAATGTCACAATGGCAGGCGACCCACTTCAGAAATAGAAATTTCAAAACTACCTAAAAACGGAGAGAGAAGATGCTAAGAACATGAACGTATAAGCATACTCATGAAGTTATTATATCATGTCGTATTATTACTACCTGTATATTCCCATTACTTGTTTACATTTACCTTATATACTAGCGTTGGGATCGTACTGCATAGACTGGAAAATAGTACTTCATAAAAACAACTCTAATTTAAAGGTTTCTATCTGTTCATATACGGATATTATACAATGAAGGAAAGCTCACACTGGAAGAACATCAGTTTAGTTGATGTAAGGCATTATAAATATACACTCTACAGCTTCGCGAGGGGTTCATCTCCAAACCAAAGGTTCCCACTAAGTAAATAATAACACAAAGCACGGATTGTTTCAAGAACCTCATAGTTGTTTAGCTAGGCCCGTATTTCAACTCGAAGCTGCATTAAACGTCGTACACTCCACAAGTACCTGACAATGGGACATAGAGCTATCCTGACCCACAGGTATCCAGTCCACATATTAAAACTCAAGATTGTAAGATATAAGTAATATTACCTTAAAACCTACATGTATGTTCTCAAACTTGTTGCTTAAAATTCAACTTAGCGAATAAAAGGCTATACAAATTTTTTCACGTAGCTAATGCATGCTACATTCTCCACTCATCTCACATTTCTTGATTCCTTTACTCTGATGACGATGATGATAACTACCGGGACACAGAAATGTGATAAAGAAAGAAGCCGAAAAGATTCTAAAATATAAAGACCTTACAACAGAAATACAGCGCATGTGGAATGTGAAAGCAAAGGTGACGCCAGTAATAATAGGAACAACTGGAACCATTTCAAAATCCTTTAGAAAATACTTGAGCGGCATACTAGGAAAGCACGCAGTCAAGGAACTACAGAAAACAGCTACATTGGGCACAGCACACATACTTCGGAAAGTGCTACTGTAGCAGCATAAAAGAGTTTAATATTGAAGACAGCGTTATATGCACCATGAACACTAAGGGCGGAATAGCTGCGACACTGCATACCCTACGAACATGGTTTGTTTCAGGTATATAAGTGTGAAGACCCTGCATAAGGGAGATGATATTATTATTATTATTATTATTATTATTATTATTATTATTATTATTATTACACCGCGAGCCATCGTAGCAAGCGGACGTGTTTCTGTGTGTGCTCTGGCGAGTGACCTACTAACATACGTGTGCTGGTTACACTCTACGGCTAGCTGATGGCAGCTAGCAAAGAACTGCGTACGGCTTGTGAAAAGCCCTTTTATGGGAAACAGCAAACAATACGCTGTGGTGTATGCGATCTTCGCTTCCACTGTTCGTGTGTGCAAATTTGCGACAGTGATCAGGTGTTCTCAATTCTTCTGGTAAATCTACATTCAAATGTGCAGCGTGGATCAAGCTTCTCAGAACCACCAGGAACGACGACACCCCCGTCAAACGACAGCGCTCTATGTCAGCTTCTGAGGCTACAAAGAAAGTAATATCTCCGGAGAGGCAATTAAACCTGCCTGAAATTATTGCATTGAGTCACTCAGTGTCCAAATTGAAACAGTGAGACTCAATGGGCAGATCGCTATCGGTTTGGTCAAGAAACTTCTGGCCATGGTCACAAACCTAACTGCCGAGGTTTCCCAGCTCAAGACCGACAACGCTGTTCTGAAAGAGCAAATGTGTGAGCTACAGGGTCTTCTCTCCGCAAAGTCGTGCCGTACGTATGGAGCAGCTGGGACCTCGTCCGCCAAACCAGCAGCTATGTCCTACAAGGACGCTGTAGCATGTAATCAGCGTCAGCTGGCAAAGATTACAGTTGAATCCAACAGCTCCAAAACTCCAATTGCTTCCAACCAGAAACCTGCGGACGCAAATGCAGGGACTGATGTCCACCCCACAGCTAAATGTGACTCCGCTGGATCAACTACATCATCTGGAAACCCCACCGACGACGGCTTTACAATAGTGACAAAGAAGAAACGTGGTGATGTTCGTGTAGTGAATCATATTAGTGAAAACAACAAAACAGGAAGAAAACTCAGGACACCTATGTACGGAGTTCGAAATTCCTCCTCCCTTCCTGTAGTTTCAAAAAGGCCCGAAACTAAAGCTCTGTTTGTCTCGTGTTTCTCCCCAGAAGTCTCCGCGAGTGACGTCGAGAACTCTCTAAAAGGAGCAACTGAAGCTCTCTCTGGCTGTCTGTACTAAACTTAAAACCAGATATAATTCATACGCATCGTTTCACGTTTCAGTTACAGAGGATGACTTTCCTCTTATCCACAACACAGGAGTGTGGCCTGAAGGGTGCTTAATCGCACCATTTTATAGTCCTCTCAATCCTGATCAAATTTGTAATTCGAATTCACATGCCTCATGTAGGCCCCCGTCCCCTGGTGCAACTAGTAATGAGGCAGCCCCTACATCTGATCTGGTTGTACTAACAGATGAGGCCCACGGGGGAGGTGCTACACCACATGCCTAATGGCCAGCTACTGTGGCGATAACATGAGTGATTTTCCCATGACTGACAATCAATCTAAAACTGGCTTAGAAATATTCTACCAAAATGTCAGAGATCTTAGGACTAAACAAACTGAACTGTTTGATAACGTGTGCTCCATGGATTTCCAAATTATTTGTTTAACTGAGACATGGTTAAATGATATGTGTTTCGACCAGAAACTATTCCCTGACTCCTATACTATTTTCCGTTCTGATAGGGTTAATAGTACTAAATACAGAGGTGGTGGTGTCCTAACAGCCGTTTCGTTTAGAGTACGTTCCTTTAAACGTAGATATGATCTACAGTTTTATGAGGAATGTGTCTCGGTCGAAATCTCCACCCAAAAGTGGCCGTAGTCTGTTGATTGGCAATCATTATTTTCCCCCTGATATTAAACTTCAACTTATGTCTAAATATTTGTGTTCATTGGAGAAACTCCTTGATACTAGAAACCACTATGTACTTTTGATTGGGGATTTTAATGTTCCTAACTTTGACTGGGAGAGAGGTCTGCCCCTATCAAATTGTTATTTTTATTCCAAATTGAAGGGTGACGTAATTTACACCTCAACCTCCCTCTTGGGTTTAACTCAGCGCCTGTTGACTGATAGCTCTCTTGACCTAGTGTTCACCAGTTTTGATCATGTAGGCACATTCTTTGCTGACAAAGGTGTTGTAAAGCCTGATGCCTATCATCCGCCCATTGTCATTGAAATTCCTTTAGATTTACATAACTCCACGTCTTATGCGCATTCCTACGGCAAATATGCATCAGGTGACTATAGCCTATTATTTCGTCTTCTTTTCAACTATGACTGGTCGTGTGTGTACAGTAACAACACAGTAGAAGCTGCAGTTGACAGCTTTACCAATGTTATTCTCCAAGCTATGGATTTAGCAATACCCCAGGGTCTCAGTAAAAATTCCAGAGTTCCTCACTGGTTTTCTCGCGCCTTAATCTATTACATTTGGAAAAAGAATTACTTTTATAGACGATACAAGAAAAGCAAAAACGAGTATCATTATAATAAATTTTCTCAATTCCGGAAGCTTGTCAAAACTACAATTAAAACCGACAGACTTAACTGGTATAAGAGCATAGACGATGACCTAAAAACTCAACCTTCCAAATTTTGGAAGTACGTATCCTCTTTTAGGAAACACAATTCACACGCTTTTCGTCTTGACATAAACCGTACCAATATAGTTGATCCCTTGATCCCACTGTGGTAGCCGAAGCTTTTACTAAACACTTCTAATCCGTTTACAATAATACTACACCGGCTGGCCCCTACTCTGGTTCATGGTCAAGTGATTTTTTGCATTTGCTCCCCATTAACGAATTAGACATTTTAAGGGCTATTAAACGCCTTAGACGTTCAAAGTCTGTCGGACCCGACGGCATACCTAGTTTTATCATAAATGGCTGTTCCACAATATTCGCACCGCTACTTAAATATACTTTTAATCTCAGCTTGTTACAGGAACATTTTCCAGCGCAGTGGAAAAAAGCGATCATAGTGCCCATTTTTAAAAAGGGAGACACTTCCTTCGTAAGTAATTACAGACCAATTTCCCTCTTAAATAACTTCTCCCAGGTTTTTGAATTTGCCACACACGATCACATGTCACATTATTTTACACACAAACTACATCCCAGCCAGCATGGGGTTTTTAAAACATCAATCTACTACAACTAATCTAGTAACTTATCTTGATTTTATTTCTCCTTTAGTCAGCTCTCAACGCCAGGTTGATTCTATCTATTTCGACCTCAGCAGTGCACTTGACCTTGTTCCGCATCCTGTCTTACTTAACAAACTTCGCGCGTACGGGCTTTCTGATGGTTACGTAAACTGGTTTCGCAGTTACCTGACTAATCAGCAATCATCTGTACGCATTTCAGATACCTCTTCTTACCTTTCGAAGTTCTTTCGGGGGTGCCTCAAGGATCCGTTCTAGGCCCTTTGCTTTTTAATATATTGATCAACGACCTTTGTAAGGCAATTGAGTATTCTAACTTCTGGTTATTTGCTGACGATCTGAAAATCTTTCGTGCAATAAATTCCGTTGATTGCATTCTCCTGCAATCTGACATAAATCGCATACAAGATTGGGTTTCTGCTGACTGCATGAAATTAAACATAGGCCAAACCAGGGTTATTGCCTTCACTAGAAAAACAAATGTTCTTTATTACAACTATAAAATATGTGACTCGTCTGTAACCCGTACTGAAATTATAAAAGACCTCGGGATACTATTTGATTCTAAATTACATTTCCACGCGCATGTTGACTACATTTTCTCCCAATCTATAAGGACGCTGGGCTTAATACGAACTGTAACCTACTCCTTTTCTACCCTCGATAGCCTACTTATTTTGTATCTAACACTAGTCAGACCCAAACTTGAGTATGCCTCAACAGTATGGAACTCTATAACGGCCACTGATGCTAAAAAGCTTGAACGCATCCAGCGGAAGTTCGTTGCTCTGTCAAAATCGTTTCTCTACTCACAACCATGTTACTTATGAGGTTTTTCTTGAATCTCTGAAGCTTCATACCCTGCATGATAGAAGGCTTCATTTGGATGCGCTATTCCTTGTCTCTGTTTATTCAGGCCTAAAATGCTGCCCCTCTCTCTTGAACACCACTGCCATACGTGTTCCTTCTCGTAATGTCAGGAACTCCTCTCTGTTCACTGCTACGTGTACAAACTCTCCGACAGCGCGATGTGTAACGACCGCAAACCGCGTGTGCAAAGACATCGGTATCTTTTGGAAGCCCGTTACTTCTTTAAAGCAGTTTTTGTGCTGAAACTGGACACTTCTCACATTTCTTACATTAACTTATTTGTATTTCTTCAGAGTGCAGGGGTTTTGCCCCAGCGATTTTACATATCTATTGAATTCTTTTGATTGCCCGTTTGTTTGTTTGTTTGTTTGTTTGTTTGTTTGTTTGGTGTTTGTGTATCTGTACTGTTTTTGTATTTGTGTTTCTTTTTCGTGCTGGCTTTATAATAGGCATTTTTGCTGTAAAGCCGGCACGTTAATAAATACCGATTGATTGATTATTATTATTATACCAGTAACAATTGCAGCCACTGGAATAGTAATAAATGGTTTGAAGAAAAATCTGAAAACCGTACCAGGAAAACAATCAATACATTCACTACAAAAGACACCTACAGTTGGAAAATCACACATAATACGGAAAGTATCGCAGTCGGAAACTTGAAGCCTGAGCGGTGGGGATCATCTTTGGTTCAAGAGAAGTACCTGGGAGAAAAGGCCTGTGAAAAGAGACATTATATTAATAATAATAATAATAATAATAATAATAATATAAGCACAGACCAAAATCAAGAGAAACACGTCATGAAGATAAGGAAAACATATCGAATTAACAAGTGAAAACCAACAGAACCATCCCTAACCATAAACCGAACATCACAGTCCGTGATAATGAGACAGGGACATGTGCATTAATAGGCATCGCCATTTCAGGAGACAGAAACGTGATCAATACAGAAACCGAAAAGACTCGCGCGTACGGAGCCACTTAATCAGTCATACAGAGACTTACTCATCAAGGATGGGCTGGTATGACTCTTCAGGCAACAAGCACTAGATGATCTAATCGTCATAACCTTCTGAATGTTTGATTTTACAGTCACGAATGAAATCTGTTGCAAGTCAAAAGTATGTTTGCTTCATCGTAGAACGACAGCCTATGGGCATGGCATTCAAATACCCTTCACAAGAAACAAGAGTCCCATTATAGAAAGTCAAACGTGATATAATTATGAACTTTGTGAAGTAGTCTACGGAGAGAAGAGGCGCCTTCATACACTTTCTGAATGACTAACTAACTGACTGACTGACTGCCTGACTGACTGACTGACCAACTAACCATCCAACCCACCAACCAACCAAACAAACAACCAACTCTATGGAGCAGGGTTTCTTCTTCAGAAGCTAACAGTCCTAACCTACTAAAGAAATTCCCTTATTTTATAGAAGTCTGCGGTTCAGTACCGTAGTTACAAAGGCCAGCTACTTGTACCTATTTTGAGCCAAATGAGTCAGTTCCACGAGTTCTCATCCTGTTCTTCAAGATCCATTTTAATGTTATTCTCCCACATATGCCTAGGCGTTCCCAGTATCTTATTGCAATACTAACATCGTGATGTGGGATCCCACAAAAAACATAAACAAAAATTATAATACAGACCCTAATATTATGAGTTGAATTTTACCTCCAATTTAAGTCTGTATTTAGCGTGATGATGGATTATTTAATCTGAAACATGTTGTGTTTTTCCTAAGAATATAAGTGTGTTACACAGGTTGTGTGATGTTGATTTGATTGTCCCCTGGCGTCTTTCCTTCAGATTTCCCCACCAAGCCCCTGCATGCATTTTTACTTTCCCCCATACTCTCCGCATGCTCCCGCCAATCTCTGGCTCATTGATTTCATCACCGTAATATTAGTTCTACCTTATATACCTATCACATAAGTATTACATTAAGACGAACTCGAAAGAGTAACCCTTTGAAATCTATTGGTTACTATATGTACCGTCACGTTTAATGCTAAAACATGGTACGGTCTGTCAGACAGCGCATTCGTGTGTTCTCTATGGGGTGCGGAACTAACAGCAAATACCTCCCTATACCGCAATGACTGATAGATTCCTATAACACAGACGGACTGTCTTTACTGCATGTACCGAGCTGTATCGAGTCAGCCGCAGTCTTCAAAGGTTTAATTACACGTGCTCCGTCACCTGAAGCAAATAATGGCATAATGTGGCTATTACAATCAGTATAGTGTACCAACGCGTGTGGCGATTCAGAAATGTAGAGATAAATTGACGTCGGAGCTAAATTATACTAAATTACAGTAGGTCTAATTAGCCACACTGCTCAGTTACTATTGCAAAAACACCTACCTTGTAAAATAGTTTCATCTGTTTGACACAACTACCAAACATCACTCCGAACCTGTAGGCCTACCACATAGCACATAACTGAGCGTGATGTAAAAAGAAGCAGATACAAGATTCAAAACCGGGAGAGAGTCCATCAGTTAAGGGGTAGTGTCTAATTATCGCCCTAATGATTTTACGAACTTAAAATGATAACCATAAACATGCCCACAAGAAAAGTCGCATGTAAATAAAATCGGCAGAGCAAAATGTGTTCATTACACGTTGTATTTTTAAGATAGCAACAATTATATATAGATTAAGTTCGCCAATTTGTATAAACGCAAATCTGACTTTTCCCTGATCTCTCAAAACAAACATTTAATACGCAGCACTTTCCCTGTCTTGTTTTTTTACTCTTCTGTATTAGTGTCATCTGAAATAAAAAAGAACTGATATTCTGTCGCTATGCGTGCTTTTCTGTATCTTTTCTGACCCACTCACATGTTGACGCACACAAATGAAATTTACGTAAGATCCGTGTAATAGGACACAGATGGCAAGATACCGCGCACCTGACACGTGGCTGCGCCATACGCATAGAGACGACTTAGCGTACCATGGGTGATATATGCTGCACTCGGTATTCACCAAACGTTAGCTGACACAAAAATGTGTTAGCTTGTTGTCAGAACAGGATACAATCGCATTTGAAGAAAAGTTTCCTGCAAACAATATTTTATTTTGGTTGCCATCACAAAAAAAAAACGCTCCGGTCACTAAAGAGTATGTTTATAGATACCAGAAGCAGAGTGTAACGTCAGCCATACATTGCCAGTTCCGAATTAATAAACCATGGCTACGTGGTTAATACCAACAGTTCAATTTGTAAACGGTCCCAAGGGGAAAGTTATTACAGTAAAAGCACACTGTCAAAACCGAAATAATGCAACCCACTGATGTCTCGGATATGAAATCCTCCAACATTTCCAGCGATAGCACAGAGGAGACGGACAGACATTAGCCTCGCTCCTCATACCACCGAACCAAGCCGTAGCTTTAGTCATATAGCATTAGCATTCTATGTTGCATATCAATTATCTGTGCATAGATAATAACCACAGTGCCAGTTAGCAAGCACATAAAAGTAAACGTTCAACAATTTTCCGCTTATTTTATATGCGCCCGAAATTCAATCTGTCACTGCAAGGGAAGAGAGAGTTTGAAGCAATTTGAAACTAAACCCGAGATGAATTAATTAACGGGCAAACATCGAAACAAAAAGCTCATGGATGCCCGTAGTCATGTAGTTTCCTCAGAGTAATTAAGTCGGTGATGACTAATAAACTGTTGTTACGCAATGATAAATGGACAAACACAATAAAGGAAAACGACTACCCAGAAAACAAAGCAGTAAATGGAAAAATAAAATTGTAACTGGATACAGGTTTCGATTTTGTAATTTGAGTAATTGGTTTAATTACGGTATTATGCCAGGAATTTGTAGTGGCGGTGACGGATCTTTCGACTACATAAAATGCAGGGAGTAGAATGGTCTCAGGTCACTGAAAAAAATTTTTAACTGTATTTTAACCGTCCAGTCTCGAAAGTACAAACTGTACGGCTTAAAAATGAATTTAATATTAAAATATTTATTAATAATCTTCAAATCCAATTTATTTGATAATAATATTAATACACCAACAAAAAAATCTGCACTGAACATATGCCTTCTCCGTATTCTCTAATGAAAGCTAAACGTCAAGGCCGGAGTAAGGCAAACAAATTATTTCTCGGCAATAAAATCCTGCAACATTTCCAGGCACAACAGAGGGGAGTGGGGGGCTGGGTTTTCCCATAGCTTCATGGTAATTATCTGTCGTACATTTTAAAATATCGCAACAAAGGCGCTATAGGATTTTCTCGTGGTGTTACTGGAATTGCCTACATGCGTTTCCAAAGGCCATTAGATTTTCCTCATGCGTGTTACGGACTGCGTGGAAAAACGGTCAAAGTAACTGATCTCAACTCCAAAATATGCAGGTAAAAGCTATATTGAAATATTTTCCGAGTTTTCTTTCCAAATATAAAAACTTCAGTACTTTCACTTTCTCGGCTATCACTCTTAGTTCTATATATGTACAAAGCTAAGGGCGTATCAATGGACTGTAAATTAAATGTCTGTATATAATATATATATATACACACACACACATATAATCCCCCAAATATATGTCCAACACTTTTCGAAAGTCACCAGGTTATCTTCAAAGGAATTTGTTTCGTTGTTTTCCTTAGGATTTCAAGAAAAGAGGGGATGAACTCTCAGGTTCGGCCACAATTGCTTACGAGTATTTCAGATTCCTCCAAATATTGCATTCAGTGTTCATACTATCGTTAGTACCATTCGAGTCTATATGTTTCGAACTACCGTTAGCGTCGTTGAAGGGAACATGTGTAAATAGATACCCAAAATGTGCGATACAAAACCGCACTAATTTCCAAGACATAGTCGGCATATTCCCAACAATTTGTGCATAATATATAAAGCTGTCAGCATTTTCAGGATTTCCTACTATGCTTACAAATACACAGGTACGCTGGCTATACACACTATAAGAGGCTTAAATACAGGCACTGGAGCCAAACTCTTATGCGTTGTCATCCAACTTTCATATTCGTGTAAATAAATCTCATATAGGTTTAAACTTTATATTAGATTGTACTTCCAATGTAACATAACTCAGAGAGGTTCCATTATTCGAGCATGTTTCTCAGCGTAACCACGCTACGTTATGTTACTTTAGCGGTCAAAGTTAGGAAGCACAGACCAGACATTTTAACCGCAATTTTCCCCAAAGGCCGAACTCGCTGTAATTCGAAACATTTACGTTTAGAACAAACGCATCTGCCCATGTAAGAAATATTTCGTTATAACTACAGGGTAGGCCACTCCACGCCACACAAGCTGTCTTCACGCACTAGCCAAGGAGTGTAACTTCACAGATTAATTACAAAGTATATATTTTTATTTGTTTGGATATTCGAGGTTTTATTCAGACACTATCCAGAGAGTGGGACTTGGTAAATTAATTACGAAACACACATTGTTTTATCCCTTTGCCTACTCCAGATTTATCGCCGATCCCAGTGGTCGCGCGGTCTAAAGCGTGGGTCTGCAACCGTTCGCCTGCTGGGATTGGGGGTTCGAAACCCGCCGGGGGCATCGATGTCTGTCTACTGTGATTGTTGTGTGTTGTCAGGTAGAGGTCTCTGCGTTGGGCTGATCACTCGTCCAGAGGAGTCCTACCGAGTGTGGTGTTTGACTGTAATCGTGAAGTGTAGATAATGAGGAGGCCCTGGCCCATGAGGGGCTGTTGCACCACGAAAAAGAATTGCCGATTGATCACTGTGTAATTTAACGCACTCAGTCTCAGATAAAAGACTAGTTTCAACGCAATTAATGTTAAAAACTGCTGACAAACATTAATTTTATTCGGTTCATTACAAATAACTTTATTACAACACATTAATCGGACAAACAAGAATGGAGAGAGATCAAGCTCATAAAATTACAAAGACGAGGAAAATTACATTTTATGTGCCACTTTTACAAGAGTTTTATGGGCCTCATACTTCAAATTTATTATTACCTTGAAATTATAAAATGTAACATAATTTGTAATTCTTTGGTTTATGATATCCGCAAAAAAATTTACTCAATTTACGTATTATGCTTTATTAACCATGATGGAATTAAACAGCAGGAAACGCTAAGAAAGAGCAGCTTGTTGTAATAACAGCCTTACAATTCACGTCAGTATTTCTGACATTTTTGAGGAGACGATCGCACCAATTACATTCAGCTACGAGTATAAAGAGGAAAGTTTTTATAAATCAGTTCACGGAATAACATAATCAAAGATTTCACGAAGTGACTTTGGTGATGTGCTAAACTTGTGCTTTAAGAAAAAGCCAAAGTTTCAAATGCAACTTGCTCTTTATATAAAATGAAAAGCAAAGATGACACATCCGAACTATATCAAAATGTAGCTGCTCTTAAAGCCTTAACAGGCTGCCCAGCTACACCAGCACTCCCTATCGGATAGATGGGAACGGAAGGAAAATTTTAATTGGTGACTGAAACACGTTCGCAGCCCCCTCCTACCCGCCCACAGTGTTTTCTCAACATATTTAATTTATTTGTGAGCCTATATGCCAGCAACAGCCATTACTGAGCTCTAAGTTACAGGCTTCAATAATTGCCTCCGGCTGACTGTAAGAAGGATCTAAGACCACGTTTCATGACAAATTACGTTAGTAACATCCATACAGACAACCCCAGCGGCCGCGCGGTCTAAGGTGTGTGGTTGTGGTCATTCGCCTGATGCAATTGCGGTTTTGAATCCCGCTGGGGGAATGAATGTCTGTCTGTTTGGAGTGTTGTGTGTTGTCAGGTAGAGGTCTCTGCGTTGGGCTGATCACTCGTCCAGAGGATTCCTACCGAGTGTCGTGAAGTCTCGACAATGAGGAGGCTCTGGTACACTAGGGCTGTCGAGCCACTTGGGGGGGGGGGGCGGAGGGGGGAGGAACATCCATACAGTTTCTAACGTTTCACATTGGCTTTGATTTGGCATGTACTTTTACTTGTACTTTTAAACAAGACACTAGACACACTTTTCGTGGAATGAAAACGGCGCGAATCACGTGGCACCCCAGGTTTCCCCACAACAGTTCTTTCATGTAATACAGTCTCAATATGATTTGCTAAGAATAATACACATATCCATATGCACACACGCACGTTTACACACAGATGGAACCATACGTGATAATTCCGCGTGCAAGTTTGCTGTTATTCTAAAAATTACACTTATTTCTCAAACCAAAACGTGACTGTCCCTTATAAAAGCGTCGAATGTAGACAAGAATATAAATCATAAATTGAGAAGGATGTGAAAATTAGCGAGTGTATTTGAAAGCAATTCAATGAAATTTTTCCTGTCGTAACGCGAACATTGCGGAAACGCGATTCCAAAATAATAATTATAATCTGTCCTCGGATCGATGACCGATCATTGTACCGTCCGAATAATAAACAGCGTATCGCAGCGTCGAATATAGCGTCCAAAGCCTTGTTGAGAAACCGACGGATATTTAACACCTAATTTATGTACGTAACGAGGAATCCTTACCTGAAATGTATCATGGTCTCATTGTTAACAGTAGCCCGTAATATTTTACCAAAGGGACAGAAGCGAAAGTAAAGACCATTAAGAAAGAAACAATGTTTTTTCCCATGAGACAGTTGGAAAGCCGTTTCTCATGTAGTCAGGGTAATGTAGCAGAAGACTCTTCTGTGAAGTCTTGTAAAATCGTTGCCAATTAACTCGCTAGTAACGAAAATTACAATGTAACTGAAATGGTGTCTTTAAGGAACATACGAAGTAAATGGCATTTCATTACATTTCAGGCATGGCCTGTTGTGAAGTGATTCAAATCCTCTTTCGCTCTTTGAAAACTGAAGTTTTTCTAAATTATATACAAAATTCCCGTTCCTACATCACACAGAACACAACCCATAGCTTTTATTATAAAAAGTCTTACTGCTGTTCGGGATGTGATGGGTGTTTATTGTGAGAACCATATGGAACACATAAACACACTACGTGGCAAAACCCAAAACTTCTTAATGTTATAGGAGGTAATACAGCCCCACACAATCACCGCTGGGCTTTAAAATGCTGAGTTAGTAAAGTAAAATTTGAGATAGAAACGGACTCCCGTACCACTGCAGAAGAAACTATGTAAAATGCAACAGCTGAAATACAGCAATATATCACTATTAATGCGGAAACGAAAAACACACAAACAGTTGAATTCCTTATAAATTTCGTGAACATTTCCTAATATCTTTGAAGGAAATATTTTGATTTGAGTCTTGTTTCTTCTCGTACTTTGACGTGATGCTTTCAGAACAATTAGTGTTGGCACTACTGAATAAATCTTGATTCTGCATTACCTAATGCAGCTACGAGTATACGATGTATTGTAGATACTCAGGTGTCAATAGCAAAATCGTCAAGCCTAATTAAATGTAATTAGCAAGATGTTAAGTCTTATTAAAACGTATGTTTTCATGAGACTGAACCACACATTAAGGAAGCGGTACAAATTACAAAGAAAGAACACTTTTCCAATACAACGCCGTACAATTTAGTATATGTGAAACTTAGCATTCTGTATTTTTCTGTACGTTCTCTATCTTGCTCTCGGTTACGTCAAAGTATTCACCACATTACTGTGCTGACACACACCCGATATACTAATTTTTCCTTGGAGCCACAGGCCATTTTATGACATTCATACATGCACCTGTATTTTGGGTAGTGGGACACAAAATTATGTCCCACCTGAATATTTTAGACGTAAAGAGGTACGAATTTTAAGAATTTTATGGTCCCCTTAATTCACAATAACAACAAAGTTGATAAATTACCTTAGAACAATCTTACTCTATGTTACCTCGTGTAAAAGCAGTAAGATATATTAGTGCAGTAGCCAATATTAAGCAAGCGTGTGACACTTTGAAAAATGGCACGTTCTTTCAATTAATTCCATTAACATTACATCACAGAGCACCTAATGCGTAATAACCAACATGCAATTAAAGGAGGAGGAGTGAATATATGCAGACATTTATGCCGGCTTCCCTTGAAATAAGTTACGTCACAATAAAATTATACTTTACCGACACGGTATGTCACATTTCTCATTGTTTTTAGGTCAACTAAAAATAAAACTAACTATAAATCAATTTATACAATAAGAATTGCTTTCATTAAACTAAATGACAATTCATTGTACGCAAAACTCAGTAAAAAAGGGTCTGCATACTTTAAAACATTCTTCGCATCATGGATTACGCCTAGAATATAAATCTGTGTACGGTAACATTCTTGTGCAAGGGATTTGCAATCTGAAGGCGTCTAGCAACATTTATTATTGTTGTATTCAAGTTCTTGAATGGGAATTCTTAAATATGCATTAACTACAGTCAAACGTAAAGTTTCTCACGACCTTTGCATTACAATACTACAAATTAATTACTAGCAAAGAGTTGAAAACTGAAGTATTTATGCCCAGTATCTAGATTAATTGGCCGATCCCAGTGGCCGCGCGTTCTAAGGCGTGGATCTGCGGCCGCTCGCTTCCTGGGATTGTGGGTTCGAATCCCGCCGGGGCATGGATATCTATCTCTTGTGAGTGTTGTGTGTTGTCAGGTAGAGGTCTCTGCGTCGGGCTGATCGCTTGTCCAGAGGAGTCCTACCGAGTGTTGTGTGTCTGAGTGTGATCGTGAAGCCTCGATAATGAGGAGGCCCTTGCCAACTAGCGGCTCTTGCACCAATGCAATAAAAAGTTTAAATTACTTGCAGAAAAGTTGTGTTATTATTTCTATAGCACGACAAATTTCGTGTAATTCTAAATTCCGTGCTTTTGTTACCGTTTGACTATTCGTATAGGCCTTACAAAGAGTTACATCGTCTACAGCTATGTCTTACGAAGCCGGCCGTGCTATGGCTCAGTCGCCTGTATATCACCGAGGACGTACGGGTCCGATTCCAAGTCAGTCCATCTGGGATTTATGATGAAAATATCGGCACTTAGACAGGTTTATCTCCGAGACATTCGGGTTTCCCTTCCTACTATCAGTCCATAAATGCTCCACGCTCATTCATTTACCTATAATCGATGCTATATAATCCTAGCTATTCACAGCGTCGTTAAATAATGCACACACACACACACACACACACACACACACGAAGCTACTGTCCTTCCCGTACAACGTACTTCCTATCAATCCTTCATCTCACAGTTTCGTGTCACATGAATCGCAAACACATACATACCACCAACACTTAACATTTAACCTTTTAAAGCCTAGCGGTAACTTTACATACCACCAGATTTAACATCCAAAAATTCTACATGGTGCCCACATTGCGTTTATGTGTTTTGTACGGATCTCAGAACAAACAGCAACTTTTGTCCTATAAAACATTAAGAGAATGGTTTTTATAACCGAAGTGGAGAGTGTTTACAGCGCGGTACGCACTGAGTCCTTATATAAAACAGACACGTACCGTCTTTAAAGGGTTAATAAGCTGTAAGCATTCACGTAACACGAAATGCTTGTGTGTATTACGATTATTCGACTCACATCTACAGATGCTTTAACTACTACAGTCAAACATTAAGCACTCTACTTGTATAAATGTAAATTTTTTATCCCAGCGCAAGCCACATTGCGAGGAACATGATACTGTTTTTCGAAAAATGCGGGCTCTATAATTTTTCCCACAGTTGCCCATACAGCGTGACAGATATCCGCGCGCGTGCGCTTGTGTGTGTGTGTGTGTGTGTGTGTGTGTGTGTGTGTGTGTGTGTGTGTGTGTGTGTGTGTGTGTGTGTGTGTGAATGAGAGAGACAGAGGAACCATCCGTAAGATGAAAAATCCGAATGACAGCGACGAAGCAGTGCATTGGCTCGGGTGGTTGGTTGCCGGCCTGTCACCGTGGAGACCAATCCATATGGGCTTTGTGGCGAACAAAGTGGCACCGGAACAAATCCTTCGTCGAGTACTGCGGTATTCCCCTTTCAGAATCATTTCACCATCCATTCATCTATCATCGATACCATAATCTTGCAGCTGATAGTTTCGTCATTTGAAACAATTAAAAAAGAGAGGCCGATATGTGACACGCATTCCGTCTTTGACATGCACTGAAGAGTTCTGTAGAATTTAAAGACTAGGACATTCATACATTCATTTTTTTAGTTTTAAACGCTATACAAAATCCAGGGACTTTACTATAGCTAAAAAATTACGTCATACGTAACATGAAAATGTCACTGGTATTGAACGGATAGGCTTGCTGAAGTATAATATTAGCAGTCTGTTGACGAGGACACCACAAGTAGTATTGGACGATAATAGGCCTATGTTCAACCAGAACATAAGCCTGATTCATTACTGCTAGGACACACAATAATGCACCGCGTCCGTAGAATATTTAAACAACTAATGCAGTTCCTTATTAAAGCTGGAAAGGAATAATTATGTACTTTATAAAACGAAACCCCAGAAAACATTTAGGAGTATTTAAAACATTGCGATTTTATGAATCTCTGCATCATTTTACCTGAAAACCTTTCTGATTAATGGTGAGTTTTCGGGTTATTTAACAACGCTGTGTTAGCTGTATTGCGTACAAAGCGTGGATCCAACAGATGAGCGTGTTGCAACAAAGAACAGACATTTTTCTTCTAATTATTAATAATTCAATATGACATACACTAAAAACATAGGCAGTGAATTTATGAACACACTGTAGGTAACACTTTGTATGTAAAGTACTTGCGTAATATTTGGAGAGGTCAAAAGGATAGAATTATTTACGAACAACTCTCAAATCCAACAGTGCTTCTGACAGTGCCTCATCATCGCTGCACAGTACAGACGGACCTCTGTATTGTCTTTCCCATACTGTCATTCCGAGAACTTAAATCGCTATAGTAAGGTTGTCCATCCACTTCAAGCCTCTCGAATGTGAAAACATAGGCCTAATTTTGATTCGATGAAGTACCAGTACTTTTTGTTAAACGATGCTTAAAACATTTCACAATTATACATACACAGATATATGTTTTTAAATACAGCATCGATACGGAAGGACGGAAAGAGGAGAAGCGCCTCAACTGTGATAGCCGCTAGCCTGATCTTCAGTAAATTCATGTACCTCTGGAATACAGAAGTACAAACCCGTTAACACTTTGTCATATTAAAACGAAACATAAGTATCGGTACAGGTATCTGTTTTATATAAGGACTCAGTGCGTACCGCGCTGTAAACACTTTCCACTTCGGTTATAAAAACCAGTCTCTTAATGTTTTATAAGGCAAAAGTTGCTGTTTGTTCTGAGATCCGTACAAAACACATAAACACAATGTGGGCACCACGTAGAATTTTTTAATGTTAAACCTGGTGGTATGTAAAGTTACCGCTAGGCTTTAAAAGGTTAAGGTAGAAATGAATGGTTATCTTCACACTTCGGCCGCTTTACCGCCTCAGAAATAACCCACGGTTGCAATAGTACACGAGGATGAGTGAGTGTGGAGTTTGGAAACGAGAAAAAATACCTTTCCCTGCCGTGAGTCCAACCACGATTCCTGTCAGGTAAACCCACTCTTAACGAACACAGCAGGCCTATGTGTAACGACCCCCGTCACACATTTTTATACTTGACGTACAGTACTTACAAAAGACAATAGAGTATGCCTTCGTCTTTTCTGTCACGGAACAATACTAATTCAAACCTCACGGCAGCATAAAACTGTATTGTACGGTTTTAAAATACTAAATATTTAGGATTGGTTTATGGTAAGTTAATATTTATAGACTCATCTACATTTATATCCAGTCCATTTTATTTACTGTTTTGCTAAAATATTTCAGACTTATTTTTATAACACTTCGTTCCGATATAACGAATTTAGAGCCTAATTATGCACATGTGTCTTATTCGTATTATGCGATTCCATGCTCTCCTTATTTTATTACGCTGTAACGATGAAACAAATTAGGCAGGGCACTGTGTGTATGAGTATTCAATATAAGTGCATAGGCATACGCTTTCAAAACACACAGAACCTTGCATACATACACGTACTGTTCATCCCACCTAAGCAGCTATATGCAGCATCAACAGAGGCTGCGTCAGTCGGAGTCCGCGTCCATATTCGGCGCACCTACTACTCCAACAGCAAGGTTCCTCTCTTAATAATTATTACGTCTATTACACCGGTTAACGTCTTATGGAGTCGTTCTGAAGATCATCATTTTTCGAATGGCTACTCGAGAAAAGTGGAATGATGGTCTTGCAGCAGAGAATCACTGCGTGAATGTGAATAATGAGAGAGGTCCGGCTTATTTATGTGATGCACAGTATGTAAACACTTGAACTTAATGATTTCATGACTGACCCTCCTACGAAGCTTCCACACCTCTCACGAAACAATGCTGCCACTATTTCAGGAGAAATTAAAGAGTAGTTAAGTTTAACCTGTCCTAGCAGCATCATTGGCAAGGTCTCGTGAGTACGGTAGTATAACAAGCAAATATGTGTGTGTGCGTGCGTGTGTAAATACGTAAGTACGTATTTGTGTGTATACGTATGCATGTGTGTGTACGTATGTATTCTGTATGTATGTACGCACGTATGTATGTGCGTATGTGAGTATGTATGCATGTATGTATGTACGTATGTATGTATGTATGTATTATGTATATATGTATGTATGTATGTATGTATGTATGTATGTATGTACGTATGTATGTATGTCTTATGTATGTATGTGTATGTATATATGTGCGTATGCATGTACGTATGTATGTACGACGTATGTGTATATGTATGTATACATTTATGTATGTATTTATGTATGTAAGTGTGTGCATGTATTTATATACGTGTATATGTATGTGTGTATATATATACAGAGTGTCCCGGGGGGAATGTGTCAGGCTTCGGGAGAACGTTTCTTAGGTTAAATTACACCGATATAACCCGCAATACCTATATCCGAAGTTGAACAGTTACGGAGATATGGCGAGAGAAGTTTGAAAGATTTAGAGCTGTTACACATCTATTGATTACCAAATACCTATTAAGACCATCAGGAGTTTGTAGTTTGTGTATTGTTAACAGCTGTACTTAATATCTAAGTAACATTTGAGTGACATAAAGACATTTAATTAAACTAAAATCTCACACTAGTTACATAAAGTCACCCTTAGGTTTCCAAGTACTTTACATAGCTCAAGACTGTCCAGCAGTATTGAAGTACTTACTTAACATAATGGAGTGCGTATTTTCGTATAGGCTACTACCTGCGAGTACTAAAATACCTGTCTCACAGCAGGTGTTCAAAGTGTCCTCTGGTTGCTATGCATTTTTCAGCAGGCATCAGTAGAGACTGGGTAGCTGACGCAATGTTGCGTGGATGGTTGCGTATGTGCTCTGCCGCTGCAAACATACGACGGCCAAGCGCTACTCTTGAATCAACCTTCGTTTCGTACACTAATGCCTTCATCTGTCCCCAGAGATAGTAATCAAGAGGTATAAGATCTGGCGACCTTGGTGGCCATGCAAGGGGCCCACCACGACCTAACCAACGGTTGGGAAAAGATTCGTCTAAATACTCTCTCACATGCCGAGTGTAATGTGGGGAAGCCCCATCATGTTGGAAGTACAGTTGACTTCCTACCACTAATGGGATGTCTTCCAGCAAACCTGGTAACTCATTCCTCAGGAAGAATTCATATGTGTCGCCTGTTAAATTGTTGTCAAAAACAAATGGTCCTATTAACTTGTCACCAAGCAAACCACACCGTACATTCACTGAAAATCTCCTTTGGGAGCTGGTTATTCTTGTTCGATGTGGATTTTAATGGGACCACGTATGGAGTTATCGTGAATTATTTATACCATCCCGGGTAAAGGACGCTTAATCTGTGAACAGAATGACGCCTATGAATTCAAGGTATGCCTTTATCCAGTGGCACAAATTCATGCGTTGATCAAGGTCTCCTGGTTCAAGATGTTGAACCCTCTGATCGTGGTAAGGGTGTCAATCATCATCATCATCATCATCATCATCATCATCATCATCATCATCATCATGTACAGTTCGCCACACCTGCATACGCGACACACCGATCCGAGAGGCAGTTCTACGAGTGGACAGCCGTGGACTTCTCTGAACCATCTCAAGAACGTTCTCTCGTGAGTTGACATCAGGTGCCACTTCCTTTTCAGACTACACAGAAACACTTGCAAGACAATCAATTTCACGCATTGTCTGGTGAACACGCAAAAACACACCCTTACACGGAATCCGCCAGTCGGGAAAACGCGTTCGGTATTCTTCTACAGCAGCACGTGCATTTCCACCGCAAAATACACACACGAAATGCATGTCACAATATTCGGCGTGAGAAAACACAATTGCATTGTTATGACACCTTACAATTAACTGTAACACTGATAACTGTTGAGTATGACGTCACAGCAGGAGTTCGCTTGGCTTGGTTGTCGCCTCAAGGACGGACCTGCGTAGTGCACGGATCTCGCATTACGCTAAATGGGTACAGTACGTGGAACCGCAAAAAGACCACATTTTTATTTCGCAATTATCTCCGTAACCGTTCAACTTCGGATATGGGTAATGCGGATTATATCGACGTAATTTAACCTAAGGAACGTTCTCCCAAAGTCTGGCACATTCCTCCCGGGACACCCTGTATGTGCTTATGTATGTGTGTGTGTGTGTATGTATGTATGTATGTATGTATGTATGTATGTATGTATGTATGTATGTATGTATGTATGTATGTATGTATGTATGTATGTATGTATGTGTGTGTGTATGTATGTGTGTGTATGTATGTATGTATGTATGTATGTGTGTATGTATGTATGTATGTATGTATGTATGTATGTATGTATTTATGTGTGTATGTATGTATGTATTATGTATGTATGTATGTATGTATGTGTGTGTGTATGTGTGTATGTATGTATGTATGTGTGTATGTATGTATGTATGTATGTATGTATGTATGTATGTATGTATGTACGCTCAGCCTGCATTACAAACACAGCCAAACAAGCGCATGCAGCGTAAAGGCAACACAGTTTAATTAATTAACTTCCTTCAGACTAGAATAACGGGCGAAGTCATCAAACAAATGCAACGTTAAAACCAAGCTATTAAAACAGTACATGAAGTACTTTCTAAGAAGAACACAAATCCTGACGGTCCATACCTTTCAGCTCGTGATCATAAGGAATAAGTAAAGCAGCTACGTGACAGTCTGCGGGTTCGACTCTTTGCACTATATAAGTATTATGATATACAGACATTCCGCGAATTACACTGCAGTTACGGTGCCACTCGGAATTGAGTGCACATATGGTCAACTCTACATGCATATAAAAATGTCCAGCCGAAATACAAACTACAACACACTGGAACCTCATTCGCCACCGCACGATAACACCGCCGCCTATGTTATCGCCCAGCAGTATTCTTCCGCCACGTTCGTCTCGTTGCCCTTTTATTCCCACAAGAATAGATTCGGCGCGTATTTCAAACATGTTGTTATTTAAATTTCTTAAAGTTTTGTTTAAAACTGCGTAAGTGTGAAATTGCAAACTTGTAGCTGTGTAAATTAGGAACTGCCTGTATTGATTATTACGTTATTTGTTACAACATTGTAAGATTTTAGTATGACCTTATTTAAACATAACAGGGTTAGTTCTTATGCTTTAACTACGGCTACAAAGCGTAACCTAATTGTTATGGAAACTGAATATCTGACATACGGCCCTTACGGAATATTGTCACTTAAAATTACAAACGTATGAGGGGTGCCGATGAAGATGCCGATCTCCTTGGATAGGCCGCACTGTAGCATGAAACGTAAGTAATGACGCTGAGCAGCTTGCTTCCTCCATCTTCAGGGAAGTATTCTTCCGACCACAGTGAAGAGGCAGCAAAGCTCCTCTGAAACGTTGGAGCATATATATAGCAGACCACACGGCGTAATATCACAGGACAACGGGATCTTCACGTTACACGTTCTTAGTGGGTTTAGATTTAATGTTCCCAGGGTACGACACCTGCGTGCCAGACAGTGTGAACACATTTAACCTGCGGCAAAATATACTCGTTAAGTGGTGTTATATGCTTACGGAACACATTTTTATAACAGTGTTTAGTAATAATTCTATCAAAGTACCCAGCTTCAAATTTGATGTTTTTCGTTAGCACTTCGAGGCAAATACCAAAGTATTGCCATCATACATGTAGATTATCCGCGTCTCCTAACAGCTTCACTCGTAATTTTCTGATCAATCTCTGCGACAAGCATGCCAGTATTCTTGCCACCCAAGCCCTCGGTCTACTTGCTATAGCATTTATTCAGAAATCTGTAAGGCAAAACATCAGTTACGAACCCATGCGCCACTGGAAGTGCACAGCTAATCAGTGATATATAAAATAAATAAGTAAATAAATAAAATAAATGCACAAATTTGAAAGGAAATAAAAGTGACAGAAAAGCTGCTAAAGCAGGAGACTCATAATCTGTAATTTTCTACTAATATTATTACAGTGACAAAGTGCAGGGGAATGAGATGGGCTTGGCATATGGTGCGAAAGGGCAAAATTGTGTATTATAGGATATATCCTAAAAGTGCGAACGTGATTACTTGAGATATCCAGGCGTACAAGGGGGACGATATTAAAATGGATCTTAAAGTAACAGGATATGGTGACATGGACTGAATTTGTCCCGTTCATGATAGACGAGAGTGGTGAAATGTTATGGATAAGTAACATTCCTGCGGAATTCGTACAAGAGGATTCACTTTTTCAGTAACTAAGCGAGCATTAGCTTCTCAAGGACACAGCCTCATGAAAGTGCATATTTTGAATAACTTGTAAAATTATATCCTTGAGATTGTTTTGCTTCATTAACTCACCTGTTGCTGCGGGCGTGTACAAAAGAGTAATACAATCATGTCTAAAAGCAAAAACAATATATCCAGTATGCAATGGGATCAGATACATCGACTAGGGAAAAAATTGAATGGGAGAAATTTTACGAGAGGTAGCAGTGAGTGCTATGGTACATCAAAAGCGCGCATCCTCCTCTCTGGTCCATTCCCCACCCCCACTCAAGGCCACGTCCCTCATGCTTCTTGGAAATGAAACGTGAGGCAGGAGTGGACATGTAGTGTGTTAAAAGTAGGGTGACGCTAATGAAATATAACACTGCACTCTTATGTTACTTTCGCGAAACAAACAGCCACCAGCACTCAGCATCATGTGAAAATACTTCAGATTATTGTGGAGGGTAATATGGTCGCACGTCCGTTGGTCTTCCAGTCATCGACTTATTTTCCACCTTCTACGAATTCAAAATACACAAGAAGGAGACGCGCTCAAAATCATCCAGAAAAACTCGCGTGAAATGAAACTTGTAAATCTATAAACTGTAGAAACAGACCAGCTGAAAACAACAATAGGAAGAAATTAATTTTTAAGGCATATGAACCTCCATAAAGGTTTAACTACACGTATCATATACATAACAAACAATAATTTAATTGACGCTCTACTCCAAGAGCAAATGCAAAAACGTTCAAACGTACCGCTACCACTGAAACAGTATAAACGAAATAAATATATACAATCCGTCTCTACAAAATTCGCCTACACTACACTAATCTTCATCATTTTCAATATTACGTTCCATATTATTATTATTATTATTATTATTATTATTATTATTACATTCAACATACCTACAGTTATTTAAACTTCATAAACTATGCAAATACACAGTTTTTATAAACTTAACAAATTATTACTTCTGAAGCTGCATATTTACTTGTTATGTATACCATATAACAGTACGTATGTAAGGTTCGTGATATCTATCCACCAATGCAGCTGTAAATACTCCCTTTTCATATTTTCGTGATCAGTCTGATGGTGGCTACCGTCATTTGCCGAAACGTGTAACTGGATTTATCTGTAAAATAAGGTCGTGTTTAGACTACATTTGCACTTATTGTTATATCGAAAACATAACGGGGACGAATCGTCTCACGATTCTCAGCTTAAACTGACACAGCGTCTGCAAACCACGTGCACTCAAGAGTGGAAATTATATAGTTCCCTGAAACTTGGTACAAGAACCGTCCATGTGACTGTAAGTACGAAGACACATGTCTATGTGTCTAACGGTAATACACCTTATTAATGAAGCAATGCAGAATAAATAGAAACCTACCATAAACTTCTTGTTACCAGACTCATTTCCTCCTTAGACGCAAGAAGTATGAAAAACGCGAGACATAATACAACGATAAAGAAATAAAATTCCTATATTTTATCAGAACTTATGTATTAAGAACTTGAGTTTTAAATGTTTAAATGTAAAGACACGTATGTTGCAATACCTGCTCTATGTAACATGAAGGTAACTTCCGAGTAAATGGGCCTGTGAAGTTACATGTAAATAAGCTTATATTTTGAACGTGTTCCCAGCATTTAAAGAGTAAATAATAGTAATAACAGAAACTGGGTTTACGATTCAGCCTACGAAAAATAAAAAGTAAACAAAAACGACACGTGGGATTTTAATTCTATCTCGTGCAACGTTTGGAAAAACGCTTTCAAAATGGGGCCCTTTTCGATCAAACCTCATGGGTAGCCGTCACATTCCAACGTTAACTCCTATTCAAACAGATACATGCTGTGCTGGCAGTAAACATTCTGACTCAGAATTTGTTGTCTTAAATTCCAATAAGACTGTATACTTACATTTCACGTAGAAATATTCCAAGACATCGAAGACCATGCTGAGTTGAGAAGTGTTAAACAGACTGTCACGCGACACTTTGTCGATAAAACTGCTGTAGAAACTCACTCGGAGGGAGAGCACATTATATGAATTTCCTCTCAGTGCTAACATTTTGTAACTTTTAGTGAGTAAAATAAGAGACAATTAGATTCCAAGAAACGCCAACTAAACGAATTAGTACCCAGAAAGTAACAAATTTCCGTCAATAATCACTCACAAGGGTAGCGATTGGGCGGTAGTTTAAGTTTGTGAGACGGAGGGAGTAGCTTCTACCCAAAGTAAAACATTTTCTCCCTCTCTCTCTCTCTCTCTCTGTTCCGTTTCAACGAAGATTACAGAAGAGGAAACGGAATAGGTAGAAAGGAAAAGGGGAAGCAAAAACTTGGATGTGCAGGAACAACAGAAAATGTAATTTGTGTTTCGTCAGTTTCATTACCGCCCACACTCAGCAATAGATTGTGTAATCGAATTTTCTGTCTCCCTCTCAGAATAATCAAGTCCTTTCCTATGTTCCAGCAACCCAACACACCAACTTCTGGCTCGCAGAAATTTTCGCGATCTAGGACAGGGGTGTAATAGCGATCATTCAGCAGCTCCCTTAGGCTGCTGAAAACCGACAGGCTGACAGCTTCTGTACAACAACTGATTCTGAAGTACTAGTATTCTATATGAGATTTAGTCTTCACGAGCAGTAAGTGAAGAACATCCCTGCTTCCCCCACATTTAGATTTTAATTTTGTTGGAGTGCTCTATATGTATGCTTCCTCAGGTTGAGACAATTGTTACCATTGACAGTACAGAGAGATGAAAACAAAATTAAAATTTTCTGTCATGGGTTCCTCATATCAGCCGTATATAAATTTAATAAAATCTTGGATGAAACTACTGTTACTTGTAAATCAGCCATAATGATAACAGGACCAAAGACAGCCAGATTAAATGTGGGTTTAACTACACAATCCTAATAATGGGGTCGAGAAGGAAACAACCCTTAGCCTTTTTGTGTATCATTAAAGGCAGATAGGTCTGGGACATCACTTAGAGAGCAAATACTTCGCACGACGATATAGAGGAAAGTGACGGAATTATAGAGGAAGGTCTAAGGCATAAATTACGCAAATAAGACATTCAATTCGACTTGAAGAAAATTTCCAAGGACAACATCTACCACAACAATTAAGACTGTACAGAGTTTAAGAATACCGCGACGGGTAAACGATATCTTGGTGTCGTCCTTCAACTACTTCCATTTTTAAGTAAGAATTCAAATATCAGCCAAGTCAGTGAGATCTGATGTTCTTATGGCGGTGACAATCAAGGCGGCTGTTCTTTGGGTCGTTAGACCAAGAAGCCTGTCAAATGCTTACCAACATTTCAGAGCAAGTTGCTGGGTCCATTGTCAGGGCAGAAGCACAATGAAGATGCGTGTTCCCCCGGGCAAAGTCTATATACTCTTATGTGTATCAGACGTCACATTCCAGTCGACAGGAATCGTCACCAGCCACATAAGTAAACAAAATGTACGTTACAGAACAGAAAATTTCTGTCCTGGAGCATAAGCACTTCATATTACCATTTGCATACCTGCCTGATGAACTTGACTACATTTTATTTTAAGAAATCATACTGTAAATTGCATCAAAATTGCAAGCAGCAGAACACAAAATTTTCAGGCACATTAGGTCTACTAATTAACATCCTTAATACTCCAGAATCACTGCAGTTAACATTACAAATCACCAATAAACATAGCGTCTAACTCCAGAACACTCAAATATTCTTCACCAGCACTGTGTAACAATAGTAAATAGCAATTATTGTTACACACTCGATCATGTTCAGACTACCAAATTCATTGCTTCCTTACAGGTTCTTATCCCGAAATGATATCAGAAATGCCGAACAATTCGTTGAAGTAAGGGAAGGCCAGTACACCCCTGAACTAAACCTTGCACAATCAATGCTCCTTACTAAGTTTCACCTCATCTCAGTCAACACTCCTACTGGAGCCGTTCCCACCACTGAATAGATTACACGCAAAATTCAGAGGAACCACCATTACTCAGAAATTTGTTCAGTTCTGATGAAAATACAGGACACTGATACAGAACCTAATGCGTAATTCTTGAACTATCAAAATTCATTTGGCTTAATGTAAATTTCATAAATTTGAGCCTGTATAGCTTTGGTATCCTATTTGGCGTTAATGTATTCTTTCGAATTTTGAAATTTTTACTATAGAAAAATAATCTTTTGCATGATAAAAATTGCAATGTTTAGGGAGAAAGAAAACGTGTATTTCAGTATTATTTTATCTCAGAACTGTAAGATACATAATTATCTGCTTCAGGCTCTCGTTGTATTTACAAACACACAGGTCACAATCAAAGAAAAATATCGTTCTAGGAGAGATAATAAAAATAAAAGTATTACCTTCAAAATTACACCCTTATATTGACGTAATGATGTATAATTTAAAAAAAACGATCTTGATGAACCTCTGCTCAGAAACGGAGAGGTGAACTTCTGATTCTAAGATGGATGCTGAAGTTTCATATTCTTTGAAAAATTAATTTTAATTGTTTCGGTCTATATACGATAATCTCATAACTAAACACTACGTTCCTCTAATCATTACAACCTCATTTGTGAGCTCTGTTGGTGTCTGGTGTTCCTCGAATAATCAATCTTCAAAAAACACAAATAATTATACAACATAAAAATGTTGTAATATTTTAAGGAGTTAAATAATTTTCTCCTTATTTCTGGTTACGTCTATTTACACTTAATAGAGCAGGCTCTAATGAAATTAAAATCTCCATGTCTTATTCGCGATCACCCGAACAATAAAAGACAGGGTCTCAGTCACTTGTAGTGAATTTATTCATTCTGAGCAAATTTAAACACTCGTCGGAGCCCTATAAAAACTCCCGGGCATGTAATTAAAATTTTAACTAAAGTAAAAAACATATTCTTAGTACCAAGAATGGACGCAGTGTATCAATGGCAAATGTCAATTACAGTATAAAGAAATCTGCTGCTTTAAGGCAGGTTTATCCAGGCCACTACTATGATCCATTTCCCTCCGAATTTGCATTTCCATGAAGTTGGCTATATTGTAAGTACAGCGTTATATCTAGTGAAATTTGGCATCTTCAAATTATTCTCACTGTCACAAGGAGACTAATGTAACGTTTTGAAATGTGGGAATTGCTAAGGGCACTAGGTTCAGAAGTGTAAAAATGTCTTATATTTATTTGCGTCGATATAGTTATTATTGATAGAGTTTGTTGGGAGTTGAATAACAAATAGAAATTCCAACAAAGGAGTAAGGTCAAATTCTAAGAGCACAAAAGGTAATCAAAGTACTGAAATATCTGACGGTGGATCTGCGAAAATATGTTACTTTTGTCTTCTTGACGCAATAATCCACGGTGAAACATTTCTCCCTACAATTTAAAGGGATGTAATTGCAATATAAGTACACATCATACCCTACATTCGTGACAGACACTTCATGACAAGGAAAACGTATGGAAATTTTAAATTGAAATAGGCAAAAGTGTTGGCGATAAGTATAAAATTCGAGTATTCGAGATAAATTTGTCGTTTACCACGTTTCGTGTTACTGACTATTTAATACATATAATAACGAGTCAAATATTTAGAAATCTAGCCCATCTAGGACGATTCCAGTGCCCGCGCAGTCTAGGGCCGTGGGTCTGCCGGCCCTCGCTTGTTGGGATTGTGGATTCAAATACCGCCTGGGTCATGGATGTCTGTCTCTTGCAAGTGTTGTGTCTTGTCAGGTAGAAGGCTCTGAGATGGGCTTATCACTCGTCCAGAGGAGTCCTACAGAGTGTGGTGTCTCTGTGTGTGATCGTGAAGCCTCTATGAGGAGGACTAAGAAGAAGAAGAAAGAATCAGAGGTTTGTCTAAAGCTACGTACAATGCTCTTTAGAATGACAGGCATAACCTATTCACCTGTCGAAAACATAATACTAATAGCAACATACGGATACGTGAATCTCCTTCTACACACATTAATAATGGTACTTGCTAGTGAGCATGTTCCATGTACTATGCCTCATGTCGTTATGCCAGTTCTTCTTGTGCTTCAATTTGTTTTTCGGTCGCGAAATTCGCAGCAACGCCGCTCCATTTGTACGCCTTGCTTTTGCGGCAACTTCTCCAGCTCCACTGCATTACGGTGCAGTATAAACGACACACAAGAATCCGATGCAAAGTTTTAGGTCACAGATGATCTCTGGAGGCCGAATAAACTTTAAAACCTTCACACCGCCCATTCACCAAAATATATGCCGCACTGTTTGACGTATGTAACACTACCAGTGTTAACATACGTTGGCATGCCCCTTTGCATGTCCTGCTCTTTAGAATTCTTGCATCCCAAACCTTCCGGCGATAGAATCAAATATTAATGGAACAATTTAAAAAAAAGTTTCCATATGGCAAACATTTCTTCTACAAAATGTATCATACACGTGACTGTCATTCAAAGAGACAAAGTCATCTTCTGCAAAACTCAGAAAAATAATATGCAACTTACTTAAGCTTAACTGATCAGCACATGCTCAAACTAACAGATACATTTGTAAGGCAGGTATCATACGTCTTTTACGCTGGGCAAGTTGTGGTGGGCAAATGTGAATTGTAAGAAGGCGAAATGTGTGGCAAGAAAACATGAATCTCAAATTTAGTATAAGCGCAAACGATTACATGTCTCGAAAATTTTATGAGACGCCATTATTTCCAGTATTTTCGATACGTACACTAAAAGTCAACAATAGTCTCAACATTGCTAATTCTTGGGGGCAAAATTTAAGCAGTCTCTCATACTATAGAAACGGACGAAAAGAGGTATACTGTTTGTTTCATTAACCTGTTATTGTAAGACTCAAAAACCATTTTCAAGAACTATGAGAAATTTGCTTTTTATACACACTGCTGTTCAAGCTTACTTAATAAATAACCAATTCATATGAAATTTTAAGTTTTACTGTAGTGCCAGTAATAACGTAAGACAAGTTTCGACGACCATATTCCGCCAGGTATATTTTTTCAGACATTTCTTCTGATTTGGATCTTCATACTTGTCAATGTACTTTACTCTAAACTGATACAAAATTAATATTTTCTCTCACAATAAGGAAGTTTGGCATTAATGCACAAGAGCGCGAAAAATTACAGTTTCACGCATTTAAATTGTTAGTTACGTGTAGGGAATTTTACACAGCTGCTGACTGCATTACATCCATTTCCCTGCAGATTCGAGAAGGTGAGCTATACGTATCAGATCAGACTGTACTGAGGAGCGTGAGACCCCGTCACTCAGTTGCAGCCTGACGATCAGACAAGTGTTCGTGAGACAATCAATCCATCTTGTTCACTGCTAATAAATGATCAGTGCAGGTCGATATGTCTGTCGATGTTGAAGAGGGAAGCCGATTCCAACAATACCATCTCGTATGTCTGCCATTCATTTCCGTCTAAAGCTTTTATTTTCATCTGAATGATTATCTGTTGCGGTTCTCTCGCGGACATATCCGTTGCTCAAGACATCTGACAGTTTAGAAGATGCCCTAGTTATAAAATCCATTATCACCGCCTGATAGAAATGAAACAAAAAAATGCTTCCAAACATATCGCTGTCAAGTTCGAATTAATAAGTTACTTTACTTATTTCTGATATTGTTCTGTTTACGAGAGTTTGTTTCAAAGTTTTTGGAGAAGGCTGCACCAACAGCACATATTTATAGAGGGCAAAGATGATTTACTGATACAGATTGATTTAAGAGACTGGGGAAGAAAGTCGTGACGTTCAGCACGACGATTTTCTGGCATTCATCAAGCACAAATGACAGAAAATACAGCACTCTTTAGTAGCGGTAAGAAACAAATTTCGAAACGTCAGCATGCAAGAAATTTTCATGCGGTTGCTGTGGTAAGAAATAATAATAAGAAAACCTACTATCAGCCCTTTAAAGCAGTGGTTAGTGTATCCAGAAATTAATCATTAGAAAGTTATGAAGTTTACCTACAGAGTTCACATACTTTGTATGTCGAAGGATCCATATTTGTTATTTCCCCACACAGTAGAGAATTAGCAGCTCTTCGTCATGGAGACACAGTGCCTTTATTCTGTGAGCCATAAAGCCAATTTTTTAAATAATTCTTTAGGTCAATATCAGTCTACAGGAAGTTATGACGACAAGTGGTTATGTTATGTGCTGACATATGTCGCAAAATCATGACGCAGTTAAGTGTAAAATGTTGTATGAAAAGGAAACAAACCGAAAGAATTGAAAATCTTAGTTCAAAATATGATGTTAATAATATTAATGAAGCAGAATCAATTATAATACAACAAGCCCCAACTTAAGTTTCTGTGTTTAAAATTTTGGTATAGCGAGGGGATTGTTATAGTCGTCAAAAGCTTATGTAAACTGTTTCGACAAGTGTTAAGGCATTTAAAAAATGGGCAGTTACTTGTTTTGTAAAAGCAACGAGGGTAAACGCACTATGTGCACTTCATTTTAAACTACAAAAGGCCAGGAATGCAAGTTCTCCATCCTTACGACAAGCATAAGATTTCGAATAAGTGGATTAATAAATTTTTGTACGTACAACTAGTAATAATAAAACAGAAAGCATTCATTCCTCTATGACACAGAGCTCCCTGAATTTTAACGACCTTCCTTACAATTCTTTAATGCTTTTTATCGTTCGAAGAATGTTTCTGTTCTCCCTATTATTTCATCCTTCATATTTCACTGGGATCTTTTAACTACATCAAAGCTATTACTCACATTCTGTTAGGCTCTGTATCCTTTGTCTACCTTCCGCCTCCCTCGAGACAACAGGCAAAAGGGGCACTGTAAGGAAATGCATCCGAACAGAGTGGGAAGACTGCAATACCCCACACCACAACCTAACTGAAGGTAACAAACAGTTGCATATTTGTAACAAACATTAATTTAAACTAAAATGATTATTACCATGGACAAAGTGCATGACCCGAATGTACGTTATTTGTGTAGCCTAAATAAAATACATTACACAATCCATGACTTACGTCTTACTTAGAGGGCAGCGGTGGCGCAGTTGGTTGAGGCACTGTGCTACAAACCGGCAGGGCAGGTCGCGGGTTCGATTCCCGATGGTGTCAGTGGAATTTTTCATTGGCATAATCCTGTCGGTCGCACTATGGCCCTGGGGTCGACTCAGCCTCTAACGGAAATGAGTACCAGGAATATTTCCTGGGGGGTAAACGCGGCCGGTGCGTAGGGCTGACAACCTTACCACCTTCATGTGCCGATTGTCTAGAAATCTGGGAGCCTCGACCTCCTGGAACCCTGTGGGCCTGTCCAGGCCTGTAATGGGACTGCTTTACTTTTACCTTTACCTTATCACTTACGTCTTTATACATTCGAGTCTCGTATTGACGGCCCAGTGTTAACACCTGACTTTCAGAGCTTCTGTCATGTATAAATCATTTATTTAGTTTCTTCTAAAACATTGGTTTTAATCTTTGTAAGCCTACGGTTTATTCTGGTTGTTGAGATCAAGCACCCATATTTAAATTACTGTGAATACCTGTTTTTTCAGCCAGACGGCGTTAACAAAACTGAGTTCATCAGAATTATATTGTCTCATTTACTATGGGCAGTCGAAGTAAGATGGTGAGTTACACAAATTGGTACTGTTTGTAGGTAGTTTGGGGCACACAACCTGGAGCCTAGTCATTGGATCTACATCTTAGCACTCATCTGCCTAATGGTTTGCAACTTGATGACTGATGGCACTCCATAAAAGAAGGCTGATGAAAAGAATATAAGATAATGTAACAGCGACTTTTTTCGGATTACCACTAAGAAGTTAAAGAAAGTTGGGACGATTAAAAATTAGATTTCCGTTATGTTAGATTACAGCAAGTTCAATGTGAATTTATACAGACACACGGCAAAGAGGAAGAGAAAGCATCTTCCTCTCCGTTCTTAATTCCGCAATGCTACATTCACTCCCCATTTCCGTCCATTGTATGATTCTCCCTTAAGGATTATTCTCAGAGAATACCACCCCTTTTGCCACCCTCTTATTTTCACTCGTCGTATAAGTCCTGTTCTGAAGTCATTATCTGAGGGTAGAGCATTAGGGGTTGGAGTTTTCTTACCTTACCCACCCTGCGAGTGGCTTTCCCCCCATTTCCCTCAGTCACATCTTACACATCCTATTACAAATGGCTTGTTTGTATAAAAAGAATAAGTAATTTGCTCTTTTGAGATAATCTCTCACTGCTATTGCCCTATTGCTATTGTGTACTTAGAATTACTTTCATAGCACTGAATATTTTATGTGCAGTGTACGGGATATAAAAGAGCGGGTTCCTACTCGCTCTCTATAAAACTTAGAATTTTACCACGTCAAATTAATTACACCGATCCCAGTGGCCGCGCCGTCTAAGGCGTAGGTCTGCGGCCGAGGGCTTGCTGGGATTGTGGGTTCGAATCCCACCGGGGGTATGGATGTTTGTCTCTTTTGAGTGTTTGTGTTGTGAGGTAGAGGTCTCTGCGACGGGCCGATCCCTCGTCCAGAGGGCTCATACCGACTGTGGTGTGTCTCTGAGTATGGTAAAGCGAAAATAAATAACCACGACACCAACTGTGAGTAGGCAGAAGAGGTAAGGACTGCGAAAAGAGACGACGAAATTAATTATACAACTTAGTTAACCAATGTAACTTGGAAATAAATAGCGCGAAATATAGATGACGTAAACAATACCTCCATTTCAATGACATCCTTCAATATGGTGTTACCCTAGTTCATCTTTCCTTCTATAATTTGTTGAGAAAGGGTCATGGTTTACAAAAGTCCTACCAATGAGACAATTTTGGCATACTTCTAGAACTGCGGTAAAGTTTATGATGATAGCGATTACGATTTTGTAATATATTCACGAAGTGCCCGTCATATGCTGGAATGCCAAAATATTAATGCGCCACTGCATGGCGTCTGTCAGTGTCCGTTGCTTTGTGCTTAATGTGTAAGAAGCGTTAATATCATTCACCGCATCGTAAGATTTTAAACTTCATAATGTGTTGTGACATCCCCGATATTTCCAAGGAATTTAAAAATACAGGATGATATTTTACTACTTCATCAGCATTCGCCAGTGTGTCTACGTACTGTCTAGCAACTCGTAGTATTTCCCTATTTAAATCGTCAACAGCAACATTTCTAGGGCAATGATTTTTGTCTTTCATAAATATACGATTGTGCGTTTCATATATCATTTGATACATCATAAAAGTGGCACTAATATCACCACAATCAACATCATCGTCTTAAAGAGCAGTCAACGTTACCACCACACGCGGACAAATAGCGGAATATTTTTCTTCTAGATCGTGCTATGTCTCAGGCCGTTAGGTGAACTGTTATTCGCCGGATGCTCAGCACGAAAGTCTACCTGAAATTGCAGACCAATCCCAGCAGCATTTTGGTGGAAAATTAGCACTGGGACAAGAACTATGCGAAGGGCAGGGAAATCTGTACGTCCGTTATGAAAACAGGAAAATAAATATTAGATATAAAGAGGCTAAGGTCCACTAAGGACTGTAATGCAAGAAGAGGAAGAAGAAGAAGAAGAAGAAGAAGAAGGAGGAGGAGGAGGAGGAGGAGGAGAAGGAGAAGAAGAAGAAGAAGAAGAAGAAGAAGAACAAGAACAAGAAGAAGAAGAGATAGGATGCAGTATAGTGGTAACGTCTGGAAGAACTAAATGAAAAATGACAATCGGAAGTGCAGGTAAAATTACAAAATAAGGAAAACTTCGGCACAGAACTTTCAGAACAGAAGAAGGATACCTTCACGGAGCAACGGGCCTATATAACACGTGCTCTGTAGAACTATCAATTATAAAACTAATACCACTTTTAAATTATACATTGCAGGGAATACACCAGGGAAGTAAATTTATGAGGCACTTTCCAAACTTACTTGTTTTGTTATAATCTGTGACAGAAAACGTTTTAAACATTTAACGATAGAGAAACTTCGTAAGTTTACCTGATATGAACCAACTAGGCGGACGTACGAACGAGTAACTTTATGTATGATTCCTCACAATAGGAAAATGTACAGAATGCGAATTAAGCCAAAAAACAAGGGGATGGGGTGAAATAAGTTTTATGTCGCTCTATTTTATGCAGCTGTATATTTCATTTGTATCAATTGAGATAAATTTTGAAAACTGTAATTCATATAAATTGAGCACAAAAAGTTCATTTCGTGCCTCACAGAGAAGAAAATTCGCCTGCATAATAAAGAGCAATAAGGTAAAATGTTTAGGAAAATACCTTTCTGTCACCAGATTATCACAAAATACGTTCGCCAAACACACTGTATGGACAGAACATGTACTGTTTCAATATTACAGTCAGGGTTCATGCAGACGTCACGGGAATTTAAATGGTTTCATACACAATAGAACATGCATACACCCCAAAATACACTGAAAGAAATATTACATTAACTCACAAGTATGTAATGTTAACTAAATTTTCAGAAAAGTAACGGACTGCTTCAAGTTTCAACCTCACGTTTCGGCAGGTTTACAACCTTGTCTATCAGCATGTACATAAGTCACGCTATGGGTTTCGGCACGGCCATGCAAGTATCAAGGACTCCAGCATAATTACTACTTCTTCACTATCCCTTCGAATTACTATTCATATTAAAACTACATGTTTAAAAATAAACACTGTTCAACTGTTAGAGAATTAGGAAGACAATGTGAGAAATTAACACTTAATTTCAGTCTAAGGAACACTTTGTAACACGGAGAGAATATCAACAAAAACTAAATTTTCAAATACAGGTGCCGACAATTTAACTTTTGGTCAAAATTTCAAAACGCAAAACAGCGTTCCTTACACTGACAGAAGTTTTAATTTTTAAGTTTTAAATGTCTGATTCTCTAAAACTTTAATATTTTTATTTTTAAAAACTTACTTTAGATACGGACAATAACTACAAGCTGTATTCGGAAGGCAGTGCCTGTGGATGCACGCCTGATGATGGTAGTGATGTATGTACGTATGTATGTATGTATGTATGTATGTATGTATGTATGTATGTATGTATGTATGTATGTATGTATGTATGTAAGTATGTATGTATGTATGTATTTTTGTATGTATGTACTACGTACGTACGTATGTATATATGTATGTATATGTATGTATATATGTGTGTATGTATGTATGTATGTATGTATGTATGTATGTATGTATGTATGTATGTATGTATGCATGTATGTCTGTAGGTATGTCTGTAGGTATGTATGTACGTATGTATGTAGGTATGTACGTATGTATGTATGTATGTATGTACGTATATATATGTATATATGCATATATGTATGTATGTATATATGTATATATGTATGTATGTACGTACGCACGTATGTATGTATGTATGTATGTATGTATGTATGTATGTATGTATGTATGTATGTATGTATGTACTTATCTATGTATATATGTACGTACGTATGTATGTACTTATATATGTATGTATGTATGTATGTACCTATATGTGCATGTATATATGTATGTATATACCTATATACGTATGTACGTATGTATGTGTGTATGTATATACCTATATATGTATGTATGTAAGTATTGATTGGTAATGTTGTAGAGTCACTAAAACATAAAGAGAAAAATGAATCACATGAACCAGAAAATGAAGCACAAACTTTTGGTTCCAAGTCCGCTGGTATTCAGTACGATTGTTACACTTTAAAAATAGTTTTATTGTCATAATTATAAGCAAGATGAAAATGACACCCATATAGAGATATATAATAAACCAACTTAGGCACTTTATTACTTGTGTCATATATTACTTTATCTATTAAAACGAAATAACGAAGTTGGTATTACTCTTCAGATTTAGATGTGCACGTAAATTTCGTGCCTGTTTGATGTCTGTCATCTTGTACCCTTGCGTTACGCGAGGCTTCAGTTCTTCTTCTTCTTCTTCTTCTTCTTCTTCTTCTTCTTCTTCTTCTTCTTCTTCTTCTTCTTCTACTACTACTTCTACTTCTTCTTTAGGGCCCGTCAGCAGATGCCCCGGATGCATCTCAGCCTTAGGCTTATGGCGCAGCACCGGTTCAATGACCCTGTGCTTCTTATAAAGAGGCAAAGGTCCCTTATTGAAGCTGTGCTTATATCTTTTGGTTCAGCAAGCAGCTTCCCAAAGAAATTCTAGCGCTGACGAGCCAACACTTCGCAGCAGCAAATAATACGCTGCACTGTTTCAGCCTCACGGCTTCATTTCACTCACACGGATATATAATGCACCAACTAAAGCCCTTTACTTACCGGTGTTATATAACCTATTAGGACACTGGCAAATAAAAGGCAGAATTTGGTGTATTATTAACCTGTATGACTTACAGGAAGCAACATGGAATGTTAAAATACAAAAACATGAAACTATTATTTCTTTCATCACTAAGTTCTGGGTTCATATGAGATATTTCCCAAGTTCTACATGATACCGCTATAAGACCATTCCTAAATACCGACAGAAAGCCTTTTTAACACTTGAAAACCATGTAATCTGGACAACAGTCTGATAATACCTGTATTATAGTACGTAATACTCTATTATAGGTACAATTCAAAATATATTACCTCCAAAAATACACTGTCCAATTATGAGTCCTAGAAAGTACGTGTGCCAAATTTCTTAGAAGTTCCTATTTCAAAAGTTTAGTTACTACGGCGAAGGTAATCTGCAAAGCGTCACTGATTCGAATTTTGCATCTCGGCGTGGCTCAGGATAGGAAAAGATGGCGGACTCTTGTCAACGTGGTATAAATCTTTGGGTTCCACAAAATGTGGGAATCGCTTTACTGAGCGACTATTAGCTTTTTAAGGACTCTGCCCCACGCAGTGAGTGAGTAAGGAAGTTAGTTAGTTAGTTAGTTAGTTAGTTACTTACTTACTTACTTAGTTAATTAGGTCTTTAGGTACTTAATTTTGCTTCAGCGTTGGTTCTGAACACACAGCCTCAACTGCTGTCACTACAGAAACTGCAGTAAGAACACAGCAGCCGAAACCAATCGCTGGTGCAAGCACTGGATACCTATGAAGAACACAAGTGAATGTCCTATGCTTAAAGGTTGTGTTGTACAAAAGAGAGGGTGATGTTTTGTTACTGTTTGTTGAACAATGGCAGAGGCGACTCAGTTTGTGTTCTCCGTAGGTAGGCTACATGACGACTGAAAGTATCCTACAGTGAAGGAGGGAAGAAAGATCTAGTGCGATCTACTGTGTTAACGCTACGGACTCACCATATGTGATTACTGTGTTGTTTGTATATACACCACCCGTGGGAGTACAAGTAACAGTAGGATGAGGCTGTTTTGAATAGGAATATTCTCATTACCGTTTCATCGTTTGACCAAATTACAATCATCATACCAGACTGCATCTGACATCGTGTGACCGATTATGTATCTATGACGTCACGAGGAACGACGGGTTAGCACAATATCAATTATTGCTATTACGTACAATAAAGGCCTATATACTACTAATGCTGTTTATATGTTGGAATAATTGCTGAGACGGACCAAGCGAAAACCAAATTACACTATCTCTATGATTCAAATACACGCATGATCGAAGAGAAAATGAGTGTGTTTCGACCAAATAACATTTCATGGAACGATTGGCAGCACAAATTAAAGTATATTGTACACCTATTTTTTGACCACTTGTCATGACTGTTGTGGTTTATTCCAACAAGTTATATTTGAACAAAATTGGCTTAACAGCTAGTAGAGCCCCTTATGCTTATTCTCTTCATGTGTGGCTTAAGTTTCCATTATATTTTCAAAATTCGCACCAGTCATTGTAATTGATTCATCACTTACCAACTAGCTGCTACGGATATTGCACCTGATGGTAATAAAATGTATACCTATCTGTGTGGCTGTAAGCAATGCATTCACTGTGCAACAGTCGCAAGGTACTGTACGACTTTTCTTCCAATGGCTCGACAGCCCTAGTGAGCCTAGGTCTCCTCATTGTCGCGGCTTTACAATCACACTCAGACACGCCACACACGGTAGGACTCTCCTGGACGAGTGATCAGCCCGTCGCAAAGACTTCTACCTGACAACACAAACACTATACAAGAGACAGACATCCATGTCTCTGGTGGGATTCGAACCCACAATCTCAGCAAGCGAGCGACCGCAGATCCACGCTTTAGACCGCGCGGCCACTGGGATCGGCGTAAGGTTTTATTAACGGATAATACAGCAGTGTTTATGGGATACTTAAAAAAACAACCCGTACAAAACTGAAGCAGGATTGTTATCTTCAGCCTTACGGTACGAGGCAGTAAGTTTTCAGTGCGGCTGACAGATGCAGACCCGTTTATGAGTAAAGATTCCCGACGCTTGAAGATTCGTAATAATTTACTTTATTATTTCAGTTTTTACTGCATGTGTTCCTATAATACAAGCCTACCCAAGCACTTAAGATTCGGAGTATTCAAAATTAAGATAATTTTGTTCGTGAGACATATCTTGAAGTGTTTCGCTTTTTCTAGAATATCACGCAGTGAACAAGACTACAAATCCAACAAAACTAAAAATCCGTTGTTACAATTCATAACACAAATTCACTTTATAAGATCCGCCTTCTCCAGAAACAAGTGAGTCCTGTCAGGCACGCTTAAAAACAAGCCGTGCCTTCTGAGGAGGCTGCCGGAAGTGAAGGCCGATTTCAGTGGGTCTCCAGCCATCCTACATAAAAATAGTGTTGAAGCCATGCGAATTTTGATTTTCATTCTGATGCATATACTATGGGATATTACCCTACTAAAATGTTGCAGTAATTTGGTAATGTACGTATCGTCAAACAGTTGACATAGTGCGGTACTCCATTTATGAGCAAGGACCTACACTAACATTTCTACGCTTCCAATGTCCCTGAACAACGGCCAGTAATCTGCGAGTCTATCAACCAAACAGACGATGAAGCACTCGAAAATAAAGGTTCAGTATTTAAATAATGAAGGTACTTGCTTCACAGAGTAGGCTTACAAATGGCCTTGAGAAACTAGGATGTGTTAACCCTTTAAAGACGAAGCGCATCTGTTTTATATAAGGACTCAGTGCGTACCGCGCTGTAAACACTCTCCACTCCGGTTATAAAAACCATTCTCTTAATTTTTTATACGGCAGAAGTTGCTGTTTGTTCTGAGATCCGTACAAAACACATAAACGCAATGTGGACACCATGTAGAATTTTTTAATGTTAAACCTGGTGGTATGTAAAGTTACCGCTAAGTTTTAAAAGTTAAGCTGCTCAGGAAGTTCGTGTACTTTATACTATCCGAAGGTCCATTACTGATTCACGAAGCCCGCCAATTCTGTCCTGAACCTGATGAGTCTATTCCACCTCCTCCCGTTCTATTTCTTTATGATGGTATGTTGTTATATAACACTCCCATCACAGGCTACAATATCCAAGCCGTTTCTTTACTTCAAGTTTCTCAACCAAAATACTGCGCTTGTCTGTGATCCTTCCTATACCTGCAATAAATTGGAACATCACATTACTTTTGCTTTAACACACTTACCGCTTCATTCGTTACCGAATACGGCAAGGTCATGAAATTCCCCCTTGCTGGTTTTATTTCCTATTTCATATGATTCACTGTAACTGAAAAACCTACGGTAAAATACGAACACTTGCTATGTTTTCCAATTTATCTTCATTTCCTGCTCTGCTACCAATACTTACAACGTGATAGCATTACCGATGTTAAGTGGCCACCATGCCACAACAATATCATTTAGTAGCAGCCAAATCCCTATTTATGTATCATCAACAAAGTAGTGAACAAAGACACTTAGCGCAAAAGAACAGAATTAAAGCTAATGTGTGGCCTTGCCTGTTGGTGACGAAATTACTTATAGGTTCAAAATATAATACTAATGTATGGGGTACAGGGTTACCATCTGGGGCATTTTACATGTAGCAGCTGACTTAAAAAAGAGAGCATAAAAAGGAAACTTCACAGTTGAATGATGACCTGTTGCCTCGGTTTTTATTGGGGGCGACTTTTTAGGACGTTCTTGTATCCTATTCTTTGACAGCACTATAAATACGGCAATCACTGCCCGCACCTGGAGCGACCTAGAGGAACTGTGGAATTGATTACGTCGTCCGGAGAGAAATAGTATTCAACTGCTCTAACCTTCCTACAATTGATTACATCCCTTGTCTTCTTAAAAACGCTCCAGGTGATCAATATCTCAATTTCAATCCGTTTTTGGACATACTCTAATTTATGTACATAATTCAAATATCTTATGACTTCAGAGCATCAATGTTCTTATTACTGTATCAAATAAAATTACCATTACATATTTTGTAAAGATGATACTTCGCACTTACTGGAAAAAACGGTAAATTGTAACGTATATGTTTGGAGTAGCTTTGCATCAGCTCACCCGTCAAACAGTGACAAAGAAGGATACTTTATGAGAAAATAATTTAGATAATATTAATAACAGTAATAACAATAACTGTTATTATCCTTTCGTTATTTAATCAGTTACCGCTATCTTCTAATATTCCTCCAGAAACGTTGACGAATGCAAGCACGAAATATTTAATATTTATGTTGCCTTCTGTGAGTACAAGAAATAGATCCTTACTGTGAGAGAAGAAATTAAATTATATGCATTTAAAGAACCGTCTGAAAAAAAAATTTGGCGCAAAAAGAATAACATCATTTTATTAGTAAGGTAACCTACGTAACACAGAACTCTATTAGATATATTTTCTCTGTACTGCGCAGATATATTAAAAGGAACTGTTTACTGTGGCTTAAGCATGCACCACGGACGGTTGGTAATAGCTCGAAACGTTTTTGAATTAAATCACAGTAAAATAACTCTCTAATATTAAAACAGTCAACGTGTAAACTGTTTACCACAGAATCAACAGCCTACAGAATGTAGAATAAATAAACCTTTCTACAGCAGCTTCAAAACAATTGTCCTAAAACCCAGTAACAGACATGGAGACTGTGTTTTTTATCTAATCTTAATACCGAAGAGGTCGCTGGAAATAATACGCCACTGATATACAGTCTCCCTGAAAGTTCGAAAGCTTTAATAATTGCATGAAATGTACAATAGACTTTCAAACAATCAGTACGTACTAATACTTCGGTAAAACCAGGAGTAAAAATTGTGTACTTCAGCGGCATATTGCGCTGTATAAGACTACCACATGTTTCAGTTAACACAAAGTTTAGGGATATTTACCACTTTTTCAACTCACTACATGTTTCTGCAGTATTGTGCCATATTCAGCTGATTATCTCTTGTTCTATGCATAAACTGGAATTTATGCCCATGACGATTAAATCTAAAATCAACATCAAGAGTTAAAACACGTTTTGGTTAAATATAAAACATCAACGCTTGCAAGCCAAAACCATTTACTTCCAACCAGTGGTCACAACAAATAAAAGCACTCTACTTGTCCCAGTCTTGCTATATATGAAAAACGCCACATATATTTTAGTGGGCTAATTAGTAGATAAATGTAATTTTCACCACAAATTTCTGTTTGCAAACGAAAGGCTTATGTCCGCTAATGGTACGTACCCCAATTACGGAATGGGTTTACAGACGTAATGAAGAACCACGCCGCTCGTAAAAATATCTCAATTAATTTAGTCGTCTGCCGTAACTACAGAAATGTTTAGACCGTTGTGTGTTCCAGCACAACGCTTATACTCAACTAGAAGCATATCGTTGAAGGTAAAGTTTTAATGAATTTGAAATCCTTGGTAAATGAATCACCGTACTGCAAAGTGTTAGTAGCAATGTGACTCAAACGTAGATGTGCGTTTTTGTTGTCAATTTGAATATATTTACAATGTTTTGCGTCATACCAAGAAGCCAATTTATCGGAACAGTACCACTTACTTCTTATAACCATTTCTAATTTAAATCAATATAAAAACAAAGGAACAAATTAGTTTACTCCATTTCCTAAAACCACGGAAAATCCTATTAAAGTATAAAGTTACCAGTGATTGAAAACAAGATTCAATTAATGTTTGCATTCCGCACTATTTCGCTGTGTCAGGAACTCTCGGGTTACGTAGTTTTTTTTTGTTAGGGTATGACAATACCATTTACATACCACGTGGGGCTAGCACATAAGATGTCGCATTGCGTTTGTGGCCATCACAACTTTACAAATTTTAAAACGACGAGTCCTGCCTACGAAGTAATTACGCCTGTTTCTCCAGTAGGGAGACACCCTGGTTTCAGTCTCTACCTTATCTCACTGTTTTTTACGGATCCACGGACATGGAACATATAAAGTTTGACCTGTTACGTTTCGAGAACATACGCTCAGGGCGCTCGTGACTGCAGTATTGAGGGAAATCTTTGGGCCTATGTGGGAGGAACTAGCAGGAGAGTGGAAAAAATTGCATAGGGAGGAAATTCACAGCTGTTACTATTTGCCAATCATTCTTCGGGTGATATATACAAGAAGGCTGAGATAAACGAGGCATGTGGCACGAATGGGGGAGATGAAAATCTCACACAGGAATTCTACGGGGAAACCTGAAGAACACAGACTACTTGCAAGAACTCTGCGTAGATGGTAGGATAATATTAAAACGGATCTAAAAGCAACGGGCTGGGAAGGCGTCAAAGAGATTTACTTGGCTCAGGATAAGGACACATGGCGGGCTCTTGTGAACAAGGTCATAAACTTTCGGGTTCCATATAATGCAGGAAATGTCTTGACTGGTTCTCAAGATGGACTCTACTTCTTATAGTTAATCAGTCGAATTGTCAAATTATTATAAGTACTCTACTCGAAAACATGAACGGTTGACCGTAACATTATTTAAGGCACTGTCACTTGAATGTGGATGAAATAAGAAGTTGGGCCTATTTGTCACAATAACCAGTGTTCGGGTCGCCAATCTATAATCAGTTCACCCGAACAAGAAGCATAAGGTAGTGCTAGTACGTACACCGCACCATACTGCTGAACAGACTTCAGCTTCTTAATTGCAACAGACAGCGGCCTCTCTATCGGACCGTCCGTTCAAGCAACTGTTACTGCTTACCTCTTCTCTCCGTTTATCTGGACTACGTACATCCTTCGTCATATTTACAGAATAATGCTTAAACAGGATCTTTCACGACATGGGCCTACTTTCTGAGTAATTCCACGAACGTTCCGCGGATTCTGCTGTAAATACAGCGTGTGTCGAAGTGAAAGTAGAGCTGGGAATATAATATGAGCTACGCTAGGGCACTGGCACTGGGACAGACAATTATTAAAGAGTGCTGTACAAGCAATGTCAGTGGACATATAAAGGACCTGATATGAATAGGGTATTCAGCTATAAACTGCTATTATGATACTAGAATATAACGAACATTGATCCTCATATTTGTAAACTCTCGCTGATCAAACATAAAAGGGGGTATTTAGTTACAAATTTGTATTGTTGCATTATATGTGTCATTAATAAAATTAATTGAATGCCCATCTCATGTAAACGATGTTATAGTCAAATATAGCAAAACCACCTGGATGGTTTTCAAAACCACCACTGAAGAGACAAGGTGAAAGTATGTTACATTTATATATTTTTGTGGCAACGAATACTTTGGTCATGTCTGAATTGATTGTATTGGTTTATCCAACACATAAATAGCATTGTAAATTAATGGGGTCGGATATTTCATGTGGTAAAATAAATGGGATTAAGAGGGATGCAAAAGTGGCGTATTTTCAATGTAAAGGAAGATCTCAAATATCAGTAAGTTTTATGTCACTATTTGCAGATTAAGAAGAAACCACTCCTCATGGAGTACATCACAGTGACCACAGGTTGAAAATAATGGTATTTACACAACTGACAATTGTTCATGTACACAGAAAGTTTGAGAGATTAGCTTTTGTGTTTATGGAAGACGAGAAAATGTGGCGAACAAAGTACTGAATTAACTTTGGGTTACAGACATGACAGACCGAATTCAATTTAAGAATCACGGCCAACTAACACGTTCACTGAAAATTTCTGAAGACAAAGGCAACTTTATAGGGCTCTATTTACTTTTAGACGTTATGGAGCCATCCTTTTCGACCTAGCGGAGAAATATCGTATGTAAATTTCAATAAACGCCTAAAACAGGGTTTCTTTTATAAGACTGCTGCTGCATACATGCCATGATCACTATCAATTTTAGTACTTAACAAAGTCATCGACAACTTGTAATTAATTGTGAAACTTACGATTGTCTTATCATTTACTGACATGTGAGATTACAAACAAACAACTGTGCTTCAAACAAAAATTTGTAAGCACACATAAACCGACTGATGTGAATGAAGAGTTTTCTTGCAGACAATATCAAATCATCACCTAAAATAACGAGCTTAGCACTTCCGATTTTAAAATTTGTTGCATTAGCCCTAAGACAGTTCATCCAGAGCGAAGTCTCTAAATATACGCAACTAGGAAACCAAACAGTAATTTATAAATGTCCGATTTGTCACATTACGTACTTAACCCAATCACTTCAGTCATGGAAATTTCATATATATACGGACTAGAAGAAATACAACTCATTAGTCTTATATGTACAAATAAATTCCAGCGCTTCTGCGTTCATATGTGAAACAACATATGTACATAAATACAGGGTACTCCGTATTTGAAAATTTTATTAATCACCTTCAAAGTTATAGGAACGCACCCTTGATAAAAATGTTCATCCGTAACATCTTCATCCTTACTAACCAGGAAAATTGCATTCCAACATAGAAAATCATGACAAAAATTTACCTTGTAGTATTAGTAATACTGGTTGTTACGTTTTTCTTGCACAGACTATAAATCTGTATTCCTAAAATCAATATAAACCTTTGAGAAGAAGACAAAGAAACATGAAAAATTGAAAGTCGAAGAGATTAAAGAATATGTTTGGGTGAGAAAACGGATTTTTAATCAACGGTCTCCTAAGATTAAATGGAACATAAAAATACTGAAATATTTTTGTGTAACCATTATTCATTTATTTTCACCAGCAAATATGATTGACTGTACTTGATACGTAGCCAATTTTTATAAAGTAATTCAGTTAGTAACTATAAACCAGTTTCCTGCCCAAAGCTGTCATTCATTTACTGACTACTGTTTAGGATACATGCATTAGAACTACGGAAAAAGACATAAAAATTGATTAAAATTAAGAGCAAATGTGAATAATCAGTCATACAGTTGTTCCCAATCTTACTTTGCTTATTGCCTACACTTTTATAGTATCCAGCTATTTTGCAACTTGCGTTATTTCTTTTACTTCTGTAATTTATAATACATTCCAGCTTAGATTGTCCCTCTCGTTTTTTTTTTGTTTGCTTTACTGCAGAGCTAGCATCGAAATATGAATGCAGACAAAAGACCCTTCGCAGGCGGAGACATTTAAAATAAATTCAGAAATGGAAAACTTGACTATTGCTCGAGTCTCAGGTGCCACCATCTTTACACTACTAAGGAAAAATGACGCTTGCACGCGTCTCAGACGCGCCATCTTTAAACCACTGTGCTCCACTCTTACACGTAACGTTGCATGTCTAGGTACCCCGTCTCCCTTTATAAGTACTTGCAGCCCGGAAATAGCCAGCACCCAAGCTTCACCTTCCGGCGCTCACACTGGATGCTCCCGGTTCCAAAATTGAGGGCAGAGTTACACGTCTGGGAGTACAGGCATGAGAAAGAGAAGGAAATCCGTATACAGGGAGACAGAAATACAGAAGAACGTGTTAAAAGGCAGGAAAGGTTGAATAAAAAGGGAAACGGAAATGGAAACACACCGTACGGCTAACCGCCACGTTACGGAGCGGAAAAGCCGAATCAGGAATTTGTCTGGTGTTTTCAGTTTGCCGACTCCTCTTTTTTTTTTTTAGTAATCTAAATATTCACACGGTTCTCAGCTTTCGTAATCCTTGAGTAAACGCAATGACATCGGTTCTTCATATTGTTAAAGTTATCTCAATTGCAGAAAAATTAGTTAGAGTAGGCCCAATGCTGCAACGTTGTGTCTGTACTCCAGAATTACAGGTAACGTTCGGATATATCGAAGCAATTTTATGTTTCCTTTAACCTTTTAAAGCCTAGCAGTAACTTTACATACGACCAGGTTTAACATTAAAAAATTCTACGTGGTGTCCACATTGCGTTTATGTGTTTTGTACGGATCGCAGAACAAGCAGCAACTTTTGCCTTATAAAACATTAAAAGACTGGTTTTTATAACCGAAGTAGAGAGTGTTTACAGCGCGGTACGCCCTGAGTCCTTATATAAAACACACACACTTCGTCTTTAAAGGGTCAATTACCCCATTTGTGATATTTCTAATTTTTATCTGTTCTTAAGCTAAAGTCATAGTAACTGCTCATAATACACCTGTAGTTGTGCAGCTCAAACACTGTCATAAAAATTAGTAGGGTAGCTCCAGAAAGAAATATCAAAGTTTGAGTAACACTAAAAATTCATTTAAAATGATGGGCTCGACGCACATAATAGGAGCTGTGAAACAAAATATTAAACCTATTTCCTCAGATGTGTCACTTGTATTTAAATATTCATTGAATTTAAATATTCGTAAAGATTTACAATTATTACTGACGTACTGCACATAAAGATTCTGACACGCATACGGGATAAGTTTAGACGTTGCGGAATACAAAACTGGATGAAACAGAATTGAGGAACAGTGGCGAATATTTACACATTGCAAAGTTATTAGTTGTCACGTACAATGACGTTATCTCTTCTTATAAACAGTGTGACATAATACTCATGCGACTTACTTCTGTGGAATTGAGAACCTGTACGGTAGAATACATAAATATCTTCAGGCCATACACATCTAGCAGTGGTTTATAAAAGATACAAACTTACACGTCTCTGTACTGTCCTGAGCAGCTGCATGTTTCCTGTATGTCTGCATGTAGCCCTACTGTTGGTCAAATTAAGTACCTGCATTTAGCCTCGTCACCTTTATAATAATTTACAGCAATGAACTCACAATTCATGTGCAACTACCTACGTTTGACCACCTGTCCGACAAGAATATCTCTCTGCACACAGACCCACTTTCGTTTCAACTCGCGATATGTTTAGTGAATTTTGGTGGCAGTAAGCTAGGTATGGGTAATGTGACAGCAGTAGTGCTGCCATATCTTACCGTTCTATTGTCAGTTTAGACAAAATCAAAGTTAAATATAAGAATAATAATTTCTCATATATTTAACTAAGTTTAGACATGAATCGTGTGAACTTCAGAAAGATGCATTTCAAACATATTATAATTTCTACAAGTATTTTAAGGTTCTATTTCCTCATACCTGTCAAAAATTGTGAATTCGTAAACAACGTATATTTGTGCTAATTCCTATAAACATGTAACCTTTTCCCGTAAAGTGTCATCGATTGTTTTCAGTTTATCTTATGCTTTACCGTTCCAACTGATGTATTTACGAAGCTAAAACTGGAAACGGACGTTATAATTAAGCACGTAATGATTTAGGAGGACGCGGTCCTGGTTAATGTGAATATACTGTATCTGAATATGGCTGGAGGTTTTATTTTCCAATGGCGCAACAGCCTCTAGTGGGTCAGGGCCTACTCATTGTCGAGACTTCGCGATCACAATCAGACACACCACACTCGGTATGACTCCCCTGGACGAGTGATCAGCCCGTCGCAGAGATATCTACCTGAGAACAAATAACACTAACAAGAGACAGATGTCCATGACCTCGTCGGGATTCGAACCCCCCAATCCAAGCAAGCGAGCAGCCGCAGACCCACGCCTTAGACCGCACGGCCACTGGGATCGGCGATAAGGCAGGAGTGGTGTTTTGAAAAAGATTCACAAATTTATGACACTAAAAAATATCCAGTTAAATTAAAATTGAGACAGAACAGGTGTCCTATTAATCGCACGCTACCACATGTCATTTTGTAATGTGTTTCATTTTTAGCGGTTGGTGTATGGAGGACATTCTCAGGCTACCTAAATTGAGGCTGAAACGAAGTGTGTGGAATAAATCTTAACTGGAATTCATCCTTTAATATGCTCGTAAGTGTTCCACATATAATTCTACGCAAGAATATATTCAATATATTCAATTAATAGCTATAAAATATGAATTTAAAGCAACTATATTATACCTATAGACCTTGACACATTCAACGTCTGGCTTATTTTTTGTGCGTTTATTTTAAACATCAATCCCTTATGTTTAATACTACTATTTCACAGATTCAAACGTTTTGAGGTTTTTTACCCCTGGGCAGTATTAGTGAGGCTGCTCAGCACCAGTACGTGGGTCACGTTTTCGAGACAAAAATATGATAACTTATTGCACAGGTCCCTTAAGTGTGGTTGAAGATTGTGAAAGTCTTCGAAGAAAATTTTGTAGAATACTTGGTCAATTAGGAGAACCAACGATGTATTTGGTTCATTTCTTATTCATAAAAGAAAACACGGGAGGGCAAACACTTCAAAACTGCAGGCCCTGCCTTGTTTTCCCCTTGTCCTTTCACTCCATCCCACTGGTTATTGTTCCAGCAGAGTAGGGACTAGCTGGCAGGGTTTTATGTTGAAGTGCTTTGCAAATACTAGCGATGCAGTATAGACAGCCCCACCACTACACGTAACACAAGGGTTTTTGTGCTCCTAATGCTGTCACCGGCAGGGGCATGTCGGGAGCGCTCCGGATGCGTCGACGGACTCTTAGTGACTTTAACACTATGTAGCTACCCGCCCCCCCCCCCCCCTCAAACCTTCCTCCACGTGTTATTTGCGAGATGATGGCCACCAGACGGGTACGGTAGAAATGGGAGTGAAGTGGGGGCGAGTGGTTAGGTCATGGGGAAGAGAAAAGGAAAGGACGGAAAAAAAATTCAAGTTGTTATGAACAAAGATTCTGACAGAAAAACGTAAACGGAAGCTACTTATGGGTAGAAATCACGTCGATGATGGGACGCTAGGAAAATGTTGTGTCGAGAAACATTCTGGTAAGAAGTTTATATAAAGCGCAGTAACTAATCGGAACTGGGTACTTATCAAAGAGTAAAATAAGTCAGAAGTAAGTCAGAAACATAGTAAAATAGAACCAACTTATGCACAATATTATTGTTTATTTATTTATTTATTTATTTATTTATTTATTTACCTTAATCTCTAGTTCGTTTTCGGCCCGACATGTTTCGGCAACAACTTTGCCATTATCAAGGGGGGTTACATCAAATTACATAAGACCATGTGCAGTAAAATGGGAATTATAAAACTGTAAAGCTGTATTACAATTCGGTGCCGTACCATCAAACTAGTACAAGAATTATGCAGCACAAGTTTTTATAGAAGGATTTTTAACATTCAGAATTTTAATACACCTTTACAATTTTATAATTCACATTTTAATGCAAATTGTCTTATGTAACTTGGTGTAACCCCCCTTGATAATAGCATAGTTGTTGCCGAAACATGTCGGGGAGAAAATGAACTAAAGATGAAGGCTAAATAAACAGACAATAATATTGTGCATAAGTTGGTTCTATTTTACTATATTGATCATTGTCTTATGTAACTTGGTGTAACCCCCCTTGATAATAGCAAAGTTGTTGCCGAAACATGTCGGGGAGAAAATGAACCAGAGATGAAGGCTAAATAAACAGACAATAATATTGTGCATAAGTTGGTTCTATTTTACTATATTGATCATATGCACGGAGATGAGTAAAGTAAAAAGTAGAAACATTCGCACTGTCACATGGTATAGGGAAGACAGAATCCGATCACTTCAGGGCTGAACACTTCACATGTATACCACCTAGGAGACCCAGGCGCAGATGGGGCTTACTGTTAATAGTAAGGGTATCACTAACATTCGTAATTGAAAATCGCATGTGGGAATATGGACAAGATTCGCATTGCTGACGATAATGTTGAGTACGGAACCTTGTTAAATACAGCAACAATGATGCACCGAGTTCTAAACTGCAGACGAACTTTTCATTAGTTTTGCGACTATTGGTTTCTAAGCAGTGAATATCTGCCACGGAGTTACTCGTTTTTCTTATTGGCTGCTGATATAACTCAAATATCAGGAAGTCATCACGCAGTAGCCCTTTGGGCGTAATATCCTGCTTAGATAATCCACTGCATCGGGCTGACCATATCATTTTAAACACAGACGATAATCTGGTGACATGAATATCATGGAGACCAAACCCTTGTTGTTATTATCTACAGACAAATCATCCACAGTGTTCAAAATTAAATCATTATCTGTCCAGACACAACTACATTCTATTTATTATATAGAACTACATGTTTCGACATACATCAGGTCATCTTCAGGTCTACAATTGGTCTTTAAAAATACTGAGGAAGAAATACGCATTACGTAAGTCCGTAAAACACAATTAAAATTATTACGGACTTGCGTAATGCATATTTATTCCTCAACATGTTTCAAAGACCAATTATGAACCTGAAGATGGCCTGAGATAGGTCGAAACATGTAGTTCTATGTAATACAATTTTGTTGCGTTTGGACACATGTTGGTTTAATTGTTTGTACTATCACCAACACAACGGGATGGCGTTCTTTACAACTGATCCACAGTGGCATTTATGTGTTTCTGCGCGAAGCGTACTCGTGTGTATATACGAACACAATTCATAATCTCTGTATCAGAACAGCGTTGTGCGTCATCTTCAGCGTTAGAATAATCGATTTTTTCGGGACGGTACACGATTTCAACCTCAGTGTGGGGAACCGAGTTCGAAATACTTTGATGCATTCTTAAGAAAAATTAGTCGCCCTGTACCATTTTAAGTATTTTTTATCACATTAACCATAATGTAACTTACCAGTCACAAAGTGATGCGTTAACACACACGCGTATCATATGCGGAGTAATGTTTATATACGTTCCTTATAAGCAACCAATATTAATAGTCATCGGAATGACGGTTTGAGGGAGGAACTTGTGTAGTAACGATTGATGATAACTCCAACAAGCAAAGTACTTGCTGGAAATCTAATAGCCGTTAGCTCGCCAAGAATATCGAAGCTATTTATAGATCCAGGTTCATTATAGTGCTCGCAAGGACATATCGCTGCGCCCCATCCTCAGTCAGAGGAGTCTAGCCCACATCCTCAGACAGCGTACTTCCGAGACAGTCTCCGCATGGATTACTGCTAAACAGTCTACTGCTTCTGACAGGTCAGTTACACAACACCATCATCATGGGCATAAATATCATTACTGCAGAGTTAAAGAGACCTTTGTGGTGCCTGAAGGAGCTTACATAGACTTCGGAGTGTTTCGAGATTAAATAACAATTTCCAATCAGAAAAGTCATCTTTTGCAAGAAACAAGTTTGTCTATCAGATCCTTAAATTTTACGTTCATTTCATATACTGTATCAGAATTACTAGTATATCCCTAATTTTCGAAATAACTCCAGTCCTGTTGTTGCTGCTTCAACATGCTTAGTAATATATCAGGTAAATTGGGCACAAAAGAAATGCAGGTAATTTGTACTAAAAGTTTTCACCACCCTGACTCTTTTCTTAAAACTGAAATTGAAAATCAAGCAAACACCTCTTAGAAAGTTACCGTGATTGTGTGATGAAACAATTTTACCCGTCTAGCGGAAGGGGGGATATTCCATAAAAACTTAATTGCTTATACAATTTTAACATTCGAACACAGTGAGATTTTTCCAGTTAAATCAACAAACTTTAAGCTCACAATAATAAACTTTATGAGGTTTGTCACATAAATATACTCCATTCCCAAAGGATTTTTCTTTCCCGTTAATAAATTCATGGGTCCTGTAAACCGACTGATATCTCATACATAAAGAACGTCCATGAATGATTGCACTGGAGCTTTGATAAACATGTCTACAAATTTCGTAAGAGTGTAATATAATTTTATTAAAGAGTTAATATTAATAAGACACTCCACGCTGTTAGAGGTTTAGGGAGGTCCCGGCTTCAAATTCTCTCCTGGATACCGGTTATTGTAACACAGTTTTGTCGGGGCATTCGTCTGGCACTCCAGAAAATTCCGGTATAGCACGTTAAGATATAACACAAGTTTCCTTTTACGTCCTTTCCAATTCATAATTCACTAACATCCCGCCGTTCTTATACATTCCGAGTTACTAACAGTGCCTTAAAAGCTACAGTTACACAGATAATTAATTAGTTAATTAATTAATTAATACGACGTAAAATTTTCAGGTCATACATAAAAACTCAAATTTGCTATAAATAAATAGTGTTGGAACTTACGCGCCATGAGAACGGCTGAGCTGCCGTTATGTTTTGCAATATGGAATGTACAGTACATGCATCTCTGAACCCGCTAAGGAATCAAAGGAGCTGTTATCCAACCCATACAAGATATCTACAAGAGAGGGGATGTACATGGTGATATCGACCGTTACACATGCCAGATCTAGACAGTTACCAACACTAACATCGTGTTTTACAATGTGAAAGGTCATAAGAAATTAATGAAAATATACAAAGTTTACTTAAGCTTTAAAATTCTTGAGTATAACTTACGCATTGTCTTCTCCTCTAAAATTCCTTTCTTATTACAGGTAAAGCAATTTAAAATAGATGAAAAGAGAGATCCATAATGTGGCAGTATATAAAGTTAAGGAAGAAAATATACGAAGCAGATGGGCACTATTCAATATGCAAAGCAAGTGCAGCCCCTTGCTTTAAGGCGAGGAAATCCAGCAGTTTAACATGATTCATAGCGTGTCGAAAGGGGATGTACAGACAGACGAACTGCTGAGTAAAAGACTTCAGTGGCAATTTCCTTCCTAACATGTGTTAACAGATGAACAGTTGTGCGCAGTTTTATTCCCCCCCCCCCTTCCCCCAGTCCTTATGCATTTTTGTCAATAAAGAGTCCACTTACATGGCAACTCTCTACACTGCTTAATATTCAGTACTGGAATATGATGAGGGAAGATCTGAATAGTTTACTACAACTGAATTCCTGCACACAAGTCCATCCGTATCTTTACAATGTGCCCTTTTATTTACGTATTTTGTAATGCTTTAACAGCAACTTGTTTATCAGCTGAATATATGCATCAAAAGCAGTTATATATTTAGTTTAAAGTGTGCAAAAGTTTTCTTGCAATTCTATCACACATTTTAACTAAAGCCACAGAATGATCTACAGTAAGGTTTAAGCTATGAGCGCGAAAATTATTATCTCTTGGAAAACGAACACACCATACAGTCTGGCAGAAGTTTATCGACGTTCCAGAGGATCCTGTTGCTTTCATCGTCATCACCACCGCCACAGCCGCCGCCGCCGCCGCCGCCGCCACCACCACCACCACCACCGCCACCACCACCACCATATACACGTCATCATATCCATGAAGATAGTCACATTGTGTTTCTACCGAGTTTTCATCACCACTACAACAGCAATTTTGCATTTTTCACTCAATTACAGAGATTCTGTACAGTGTTGCAGGTAGAACAGCAAAGCCAATCTAACGTCGAGAATAAATTCGCCGCGAATCAATTAGCTCGCTCGCCTGAGAAAAATGTTCATTTTCATTGTCTTCATGATCGAGCATTAAACTGTGTAGGTCTGCGCAATTTATTCTGCAATAATGGACCCTAATCGTTGGCTAATAAAGGCGTATTAAATTGTTCGTTTTTAGAGTTACAATTCTGTAGTTTAGCACGTAAAATTACAGTCTCTACTCATTTTTTGTTCTTAACTCTTTAACTATCCTAATATACATTAAGTTTTTGGATGTCCATCGATTCTTGCAAAAAAAAAAAGTAAAAAGAAACTGAACCCTATTCGGCGGACACACAGGCCTACATATTCCAGGAAATTATGACATTACGTTCACAGAAAGCATGCGAAAATCTAACTGCAGGACACAAAATAAACAAATATAAATCCTCATCTTATGCCTGTTTGTGACAACCAAATTCAACACTGGTTCTATCAAGCGATAAGTACTACGCGCACACGCACATTCTTCTGTACCAGCTGTCCAACATCCATGTCCCTGTGCGTGCTGAGCTATACAGTCAAGATCCGAAAAAAATTTAAAATTAAATATTCCACAAATTCAACACATAATCTAACAGTTTTGAGAGCAGAGGGTGCAAATACGAAAAAAATAATCTTGTCAGAATAATAGCAGAAATGAGAAATAAACATGCAATAATGGCAACAATTTTTCGTAAAAAACAGCTGCGAAGGCAAGGTTGTAAATGGAGAAGTACTACTTAGAGGTATATTTCAGAAAATTTTTAATGCCACTGCACCCTTCCCACTGGCTTGGACAATGCTCTTCTACGTCAATAGCTCTAACGGTTCACAGACATCACATCACTTGTGACTTTGCCTGTGTAAAGTGGACACTTCTTGCCTCTAATCAATTTGTTCCTGAAGATTGAAGCAGCGTGTTTCTCCAAGACGTCTGCATATACGAGTATTCCGAATACTACACGGTGTAACAATCCAAAAGAATACAATTTGAACCCTCATCGCCTTGAACACCGAAGCGTGTAACAATGGAGAAATAAACTGTGCAGATATGATTTTTATAGGGTCCAAACATAAGTTCTATGGCCAACAGAAACGTCGCAGCCCCCTACAACACAGTCATTATCGGAACATCAGCAAGAAGCGAAATTCCTGGAAGAAAGACATGGCTGTTACCCATGAGTAAGTTAACACTGAACAAAGTTAACTGCCTGAAGTCTTGCAGGTGTGAAACTCTCCTAAGATAAAATTGAAAAAAAAACGAGTTAAGATTTTACATGCAGTTTAACTGAAATCATCTCCGATTACAAAACACAAACATTTTTAAGCCTTTGTCTTCACGGCAGATTCAATTTTGCAATTTCCTCGAATTTGCCTCCATAATTTGACTATCGCATTAGAAGCTGTGAATACCCGTTGAAGCGAACTGGCTGTTTCCTATACTAAAACCTGTGTATTGCATTAAAAGTAACAGGCACCCGTACGATAGTTCTATTTCGCTTCAAATCATATTTCACGTTTCAGAAAATTCTCTGCTAAATGTTTATGACGAAATGTTGAGCAATATTGTCCTAACTTGCTACATAAATAACTCAGTAATATTAGCCTCAACGTAGTGTTACTCCTGCTTCATTCTCTTATGATCAATGCGTCTGAATTACACAGTTTGGTCTTTAATTATAAGCACCTTAATTTATTTGGTTCCTTACAAGAGTACATACCCTGCCAACAAACATAAAAGTTCAGTGTACTTATTGTTCATGCGGATCTCCACTCGCAATTACAGCTCGTATCATTTCTATACTTCCGCATGCACAGCTGTTGCAGCCGAAGCAATAATGCGCCAACCATCATATATCACACGGTTAGCGACTGCTACGTACACTGCAATACGCGGGCGGCACATTACGCGATACACACTTCACAAAAACATTTGCACCTTTCACATACGCAAATGTGCAGAAGCCGGCATTCTCTCGATATTAATGGCTTCTGGTACGAAGGATGTTCATGTTTCTAGATCGCATCAGTCAATCCAATTGTCACTGCACATTATTACATACGCGTAATTACAATTGTACTTCAACAACGTTTAATTCCGTTGCCTCTAAATTGATTATATAGCCAGAAATCAATTCTGTACGTCCACACAATGAATGCTGAATGGGGAAGTCGTGTCTGCATGCTGTCCAAGCAACTGATATGGAAAACTTCTGAACGGTTTGTGACAAGACAAGGTCTTGAAAAGACTCTAAAAGTTACTGAGAAAATTTAAACTTAATTTATACGTAACATGTATACCTTAACACCTAATTAACCCTTTAAGACGACGCCCATCTGTTTTATATAAGGACTCAGTGCGCACCGCGCTGTAAACACTCTCCACTTCGGTTATAAAAACCAGTCTCTTAATGTTTTATAAGGCAAAAGTTGCTCTTTGTTCTGAGATCCATACAAAACACATAAACGCAATGTGGGCACCACGTAGAATTTTTTAATGTTAAACCTGGTCGTACGTAAAGTTACCGCTAGGCTTTAAAAGGTTAAACCTCAAATACATTTTACAAATATTCTGAAAAACAGATGATCATCTAGAAAATGTAATTAACATAAAATATGCACATATCTCCCATCATGATGTGCAACTTGTACTGATAAAGTTTCTGATTACGCATAGAGACAGTATTTCATAAAACAAAAGAAAAACGCAGTGTAATAGAGTGCAATGAAATTAGCTTTGCAAATATATTCTGCTTGAAATAACCTAACACGCAAGTAAATGTCTTATACGAAGTCAAAAGGACGTATTTTTAAAGTCTCCAAACTTTCTTCCAATCAACTGCATCACACTTGTTTGTCTTATACTGGAATGTTCTGTGGTAACATAATGCTTTCATATAAAAAGAATGACAGGAAACGGTGAAAATGAAATGGAGCCTTACAACGTACAGAATCTAAAAAAGCCCAACCAAATTTGAGTCTTGTAATAACCTCACTAAAGAAGTAGAGTAAATTTAACCAACCCGAGTTCACAGATACAAAAATGTCTTTTTGGGTGACTGGTTGATTGGATTAGAACGAAGAAGCCGAGAAATCGCATCGCGTTTTCCACAGAGCTGAATCAAAACGGGCAAGTGCACTGAGCGTTCTATTGATTTCACAATATTTTACACCGAACATTTACATATTCACACACACATATACGCTATGTTCCAACAAAATTGAGCCAATCTTCAGGATGGTATGAAGAGGTTTGCAGCAGGTAGTATCAACACGGGTCGAAATCGCAACCGTTAAAAAGTTAGCCGCCTGTTCCAAACTAGCACTTTTAACATTGCTGAGACAGCGAGGTACCCGTGCGAGTTCATGCCTACCAGTTAGTAGGTACTTTCCCTTCACATCTGGTAGACTACGTGAATGACAAACTAATTGTGCCACAGTTCTTGACGAAGGAGTAAGAGTAAACTACTACATATATTTATTACAGGTCGAGCTATCACCTGGTTCTTTGGCAAACACTCCATTCAAGGTCAAAGTAAACATGCAGCCACGCCAGGACAGCCCTCCGCATCATTTCAATCGACAAGTGATAGAGCTATACAAACTGCTGGAATGATCGTGGAGGTACACTCGCCTGGCCACCTCGATCTCCAGATTTAGCGCCCTTTCCTTTTTTAACCTTTTAAAGCCTAGCGGTAACTTTATATACGACCAGGTTTAACATTAAATATTCTACATGGTGCCCACATTGCGTTTAAGTGTTTTGTACGGATCTCAGAACAAACAACAACTTTTGCCTTATAACACATTAAGAGACCAGTTTTTATAACCGAAGTGGAGAGTGTTTACAGCGCGGTAGGCACTGAGTCTTTATATAAAACAGATACGCTTCGTCTTTAAAGGGTTAATTGGGATACATAAAGGAGATAGTGTGTTCGGAGGCATGGCAAGTTCGAAGTTAACTTCAACAGCGCGCTGTGGACTGCGCCGCTCTCTTTTCTTTTAGTGTTTCACTTAACAATGGTGTCAGTTGCTACGATTACACAGCGCCGGTGACATGTACGGAGCGTCGGTGAAATAATACGAACAGGGAAGAAGCAATTCTTTTTTTCCAATTGTGCAGCAGCCCCTAGGGGGCCAGGGTCTCTTCAATATCGCAGCTTCGCGATCACACTCAGACACACTTCCCTCGGTAGGACTCCTCTGGATAAGTCATCAGCCCGACGCAGGGACCTCTACCTAACAACATACTACACTCACAGGAGATAGACGTCCATGCTCCGGAAGGATTCGAACCCACAATCCCAGCAAGCGCGCGACCGCAGACCCACGCCTTAGACCGTGTGGCAACTGGGATCGTCGGAAAAGCAAAGTACAGACAAAAACATGTCCCAGTGCCCGTCTGTCCACAAGAAATCCAACACGAAAATCCCTGGAACTACTCGGTGAGAGGCCAACGTCTAACCTTCAGAGCCATAGCATCGTTTCATATAAAACAGTAATAAAAGCACACACCAAGTGCACGTGCTCTTTTAAATCGAACTCGCTTGTGCACAACCAACCCAGCAAGCCACGAGAACAGCAGGCGTCATAAGCCCGTACATTATGCCGCAAGCGTTGCTCTTCTTAAATAAATAGTTACATATACATATATATATATATTTACACAACAGCGAGCAGCATTAGCGCAGTACGTTTCCCGGACACCAGAGCCTTAGACTTTTTAATGTGGGTGTACGTCAAGGCTAAAGTGTATGAAACTCGCCTCCGCGGCACAGAGGAACTTAAAGCCCACATTACGCAGAGAAATGGAAAGAACAGTACTGATGGCAGCAAATTATTACATCATTTGACATTTGGCCTCTCACAGAAGTCTACAGAAAAGCACCACAAGTCTCTCTCTCTTTCTCGCTGTGTCTATAGACCTGTATATGACACACGGGCACTTCCTCACCAGTGAAACTGAAAGGTAGCCTAGCAATTACGAGGGCTACACTTGACCTTTAGAATTACATTATAACTACCATTAACTAGCCACAAAAGAAATGTAAAAATGGGATACTTGACTACATACCGAAATTCAAATTCTACAACTTGGATCCTACTTCAATTAGATGTGAAACTGTCACCCTCGAGGCCCACTTAACACAAGTAATGCTACCCTTTCACAACGGAAGTATGGGATTATGGTCTTAATATAAATATATTTTAATATACCTTATCTCGTGCTTGCATTTAGTTTCGGCTCTTAAAATACCCATAGTACTGTAACAGGTGAGACTGCAACTGCATGAAAATTGTTTTAATGAGGTGTATGTGATAATCTTTCTTTACGTATTTTACATTTCCTGGTGATGGCTGTTTAAAGAAGCCGAAACATGTCGTCATAAAATACACAGCAAGACAGCACCAAACGTAGTTGTGATTGATTGTCCTTACCTCTCAGTTCACTGCTTTATTTTATTTTAGACGCCGATTAAGTACAGGTTTGCATAAAACGTGATATCGATCTCATGTATAATGTGACTATACTTATGAGGAATTACACGAACGTCGCCACGCTAGTTCAAAACCAAAAGGCAATTAATGGAATGAAATTTAAGTACTGCTCGGTCACGTTATAGTGACATCTTTTTTCAAATTTCATGTAAAAAATTACAGTTACTCTTCTTCGAAATGAGTCCTTTATATTATTGGTCCACACTGATACTAAGGAATTATTGTTTACGTAAGTCTACTGCGGTTTTGTTGTAGACGTCGATTTGAGCAGTTAGGATTTTGTACATAACATGCCACACTGTTACCTAAGAGGATAATGTGACAATTGATTTCAATAGGCATCAGGATGGGGCCGAGAAGAGGCAAGAATGTCTCCCGATATTTCGGCAAACGTTAGACATACCATCTTCGGGATTTGGCTTGGAATGTGCCAATGCAAGCAAGTGTTAGTTACAGTCATCATGTAAGGGGAGAAGAAATTGTTACAATAACATTTTGTAGCCGATTATTTATTAAAGAAGCAACTCAGCCACTCCTTCACGCTTGGTGGCAAACTGACAAGATAAGCCGTAAACGTACTTTGGCCTAGAGAATGAAACAAAAAAAAAAACAATTACGTTGCCGCTTGTCTTCCTGACTGTGTTTTTATTTTGTTCAAGTATAGGAAAGTCTTAATCGTTCATAAGGAAAGAGGTCGGCAACACGAGACAGAGGTATATATTTAGGTAATACTGTGTACTGTTACAGGCATCCTGTCTAAACAAGTCACTCCATATCTCGGACTCATATTTCCACACCTCGCAGCTCAACTACATACGTACTTGAAAGGTGTACGGACTCAGTAATGAGGTTGCAATACAGGTCTGTTATGACACGTTGCTTATTTCCGTTGTAGGTTAGTTTAATTCCTAACTCTCTTCTTCCTTCACACTGTTGTTATTCATTCACGTAAATCGAATTAAGGCAGGGCTTCAGTAAGACAAATTACGTAGAAATGTGTTTACTTGTCGAGTATTTGAAATAATTTTCACTGTGCAGAGAAGAGTCTAGAAACAAACGCCCCCTGGGAGAGTGACGATATTTCATCTGCCTCCCTCCGTACCAACCTCCGTCCCCACAAGGCCGATACAACATGGCACAAAACGTTTTTATTAAAATGTCCAACTGTGCCTAAAGGCTAAAGAACGGGTAGCTGAGGGTAGAGGAGGGCAGAGGTGGGGAAAATTCGAGATAGGAAGGTCATACACATTTCACACTGCGTGGACCAGGATATTTACAGAAAATATTTTGGTTCGTTTGATCTTTAACAAACTCATATACGTAGTGGGTTTCTCCTAGCCATTTTAGTTTGCTAACAGTTACACGACAGATTCGCTGAAGCATTATGGCACCTGACGATTTTTAACAAAAACCATCGTAACATTCAACTTACCGTTTTAAATACTAAGACATTTCGTCTGTAATTAAGTCCAGTCCTGCACAAGCACAGCTCGGGATAGGCACCATAACACGTGGTACTGGGAAGACCGTAACGAACCACTTAGTTTCGTTTAAAGCGGGGAATTTCTCGACAATCAGAGATTCTGAAGAACGATCTGCTTCAATGAGTCGGTTAGTTGGCTGGTGAGTTAGTGTGGCTGGCGATATAAGGTACAGGAAAATCATTAGTTCACATCTCGGCGTTACGCTCTGTCAGAGTTACCGTACTCACACAAGAAACATTTCGTAAAAATACATTTCACTTCACTGAAAGGATAAGGATACAGAAATGTCTTGTAAAATGAACGCAGCGATAACCGTTACTCCAATCAGCGCATTTTGTCTGCGACTGACTGCGGTATTAAAAAACAGGCGACATAAGCTTACATAAACTACGAAGGAAGTCAAGTGGAACCTCACACTTGAGAATAATTTTTTCCGTCAATGATTGGATACTTGGCCGCAAATGTAAAAATTTACGAATTCAAAGGTACATATTCAGAGGAAAAACATACATTTATTTATAAATCTAAACGCAATTGAAGAGCATACATATTTAACGCTGACTTACCATATTATATGTGCTAAGTATCATATTTCTCAATATACGTCTAGCCCAATCACTGGTTCTTTTTTAGTATTGATTTTCCACTAGGCGCTGCTTTCAGTAAGGAAGAGATGAGTAGTATTTCATATTTCGACGTTCACCAGACTATATCGAGCACAGTTTCACGTTTATTATGCGACGACCATTATCTTGTAGTCACCATCACCATACCAGTTACAATCTCTCTGTGACAATCTTCCTTTCATTCTCTCTCTCTTCTTTCATTTCTTGGTTTCTTCCACGCCACTTCGTGTGGTTTCCTTAATTTTATCCAATGATTTTGTTTCTTTCTTTATTTCTTTATTTATTCTGCTGCTCATGTCTTCCTTTCTTCCCGGTTTTCCATCCGTCTCCTTTCTTCAGTTACGTGTTTGTTTATTTCCTTCTTTCTCTTATTTCCTTTCAATTTCCAGCATTTTTTTCTCTACTCCCCTACTTATCTGTTTATTTACGTAATTTATTTTTCCGTCTGTTATGTTCCTTCACAACCTGTGAAGTTCTGAAATAAGTTTCATGGTGCATTTCATCTGAGAACTTAAGCTGTTACTTGGAGCAACACCTTGCCTACTCTTGGCTTCCGCTATCAGCATACATAAACATAATTCTAAAGTAGATGCCACAGCAAATATTCAGTACAACTGTTATTGACTCACGTCTGTGTGACGTGATAAAATTGTTTCGTTACAGCTGGGATGTTTATTTAAGCTTCACACAGCGAGGACCAGACTGATGTCGTTTATACACAACGGTCGCAACCAGAACACTTTGAAACGAGTACGTGATATAACTGTAAAACGGGATAAAAAGAAAGCAAAAACTTTAGCCCAGCCTCTTTCCTTTAGGATCTGTGTAATAGTTGGACATACATATCCTTCTGATAAGTCACAGACATGCAGTTCAACACACATTTACTCGCTGACGATTAAAATGATTTGGGCTTCAAGTGTATGTGGTCCTATCTCTTTAAAAATCGCAACAAATGCACACATACACAGCAAAGTAATCTACATTCAGTTGTTTACCAGCAGCGCTTGAAGACTGGGATTTAATTTGTTTTTGCTGTCTATTAATAACGGCGTTGTTCGCTCTAAACGTGATTGCACATTAAAAAAACAGATCTCTAATGCTAGTCAAACATCTATCAAATATTAATCAAATATTAAAATCTGAAACACTTTTTTTTCCTAAAGACGATTTTCCTTTTAAGTGCGTTCAGCTATTTGGCGGGCTGAGAGTGACACTCAGACCCTACGCTTCATATTCTTACTTACACGATTTGATTTCTTTAAATTCGGAGACACCGCTTGAAAGTGCAAGTTAGTAATAAGTTACACTGACCAATTATATTTCCCACATTTTTTGTTTTAATTAACGTCGCTAATAGTTACTAAGTTTACATGACGGAGATTCCAGATGGATGAAGATGTGAAGCAATGGTGGAATGATAGTGGCTCAGGAAATGTGTAATACCCGGGAGAAAAGTCCCTTCCATTGCCACTGTGTCCACCAAACGTTTTCACTGGGACGAGTTTTAATTCGAATCCCACAGATTGGAAAACGAAATATTAGAGAAGCTTCCAAGAACGACTATATTAAATATATTAAATTTGCGGACCTTAAAAAGATAAATGTCTGATCGTACATGATATTGTAACGTACAACAAACAATATGACGAAATATAAGTTTCACTTCCGACATATCATGAAATAAGCAAGTCGTTTGACTCTAAACTTGTTAACAAATACGAAAATTTGTCTACATTCTGTAGGTTATATTTTAAATATAGAGTTATTATTCAGTCACGCTTAAATGGTGTGGCGTAATAAACACGAATATCGTTTTAAGCACAGTACATCGTCTTTGTGTTTATGCAACCATATTTCAGGTACTAAATGTTTCCTTTGTCAGTTTGTAACTTCCTACGCACAAAAAGCCAGTCCCAATAAAGTTGTTTAGTAAGAAACTTAGTGTCGGATGACGGAAACAAATTCCGTGTCCAAAACGTTGTACTTGAAGAAACCAAAGAGGATGGCCAGTGTCTTAAATAACAGCCATCTTTGTATTCTCTATGAGGTACAGAATTTCTTGAAAACTAAACTCATCCGCATCCAGGGAGCTCAGTCAATTTCAAAATATGGCTGCGTAGGTGTGTGTCCAGTTGTGATCATCTCGCATGCTCCGTTATTTATTTTCCTGTACACGTATACGCATACGCATACGTCCAGCAGCATACTTTATGATTTGGACTTATTAGCTAACCTTGCTTTGTGTATATGAATACTAACAAGTGTCAAAAACGCACGATTTACAGCCGAGCAGGGGTTGGTCTATGGGCCATATTTCAATTCATATCGCACACAGAGAAATTAAGCACTGTTTCAACCATGGAATAGTTTTATCATAGTGTTATTTTTATATGCCGCACTGCGGAAGGGGTAAAATGTGTGACGTAATTCAAAATTATACACAGTAACCAAACCTGTTTTCCTGCTATTCTCTCTGTTTGGTCATAGCATTCACGGCAAACAAGGTTGCCTGCTATCCTTTTAGTGTCAAGTAGGCTGAAAAAATGTGGTACTTCTATGTAAATACACATTATCTGACTCTCCTCTTTGTGTTTGCTAAGAAGAAAGCTCATTTCCCTCCAGAGAATTTATTTGCGTTTAATTAAGGCTCTAAAATTTTCGTGCACTGAAATAATTCCTAAGAAAGCAAGTTAAAATTGTCTGGAGGTTTGGACGTGGAGGAACCTGAACCGCCTCTGAAGTCCAGGACATCAGCTAGACTTAAGTGTGTGCAAATTAAAGCAGCACATCATTGTTGCGCTTTAAACAAAAGCACATATTTTTACTTTTCTGTCATACAAAAACATGCTAAAATTTAGTAATTAAATGTGACGATCTCAAAAGTGTCACAGAAGCTGAAATATAAAAGAATAAAGAATATCACCTTCACATAATCCTGTCGGCCGCACTATGGCCCTGGGATCGACTCAGCCTCTAAAAGAAATGAGTACCATGAATATTTTCTGGAGGGTAAAGGCGGCCGGTGTTTGAGGCTGACAACTTTATCACCTTCATATGCCGCTTGCCTAGAAATCTGGGAGCCTCAACCTCCTGGAACCCTCAGGGTCTGTCCAGGCCTGTAATGGGATTGCTTTATCAAGAATATCACCAATATTAATTTTTGTTTTTCATGACCTCTAAATTCGTCTGTCATACCATTACGCTCAGTATATCACGTAGCAATATGAAATAACGTTCTGTTCATTTACATTATATAATGATGCCGCACAAAATTAACTGATAGTGGGACACTGAAAGATGCACCAAAATAAACGTTCGGTTAGCTGCGCAAACGTGAAAAAATTTTGCCCTGTATTGGATCTAAGGAAATATATCAAATAATTTATCACGACAGTGTATTGTGATTAAGAGGCGATCAAAGCATCTCCAAAATCACTTCAGCCAAGGCACAATTAGATAAGACAGGAATTATTTTTATATATTATATACGTGTATGCGTGTGTGTATGTGTGTGTGTGTGTGTGTGTGTGTGTGTGTGTGTGTTTTTCTCCATTCTTTTACTTATTTACACGTGTTTTAGAAACCTTACAGAGTGTTGCTGAGGAAATTCTCCTTAGATATATATCCTTTCGCCAATTATCAAAATATAATCCAGAAATCATAAAAAATTCTACATAATGTAAACTAAGTCCAAAGATACTTTCGGGGAGAAAATTAACATAAAAGTATCATTGCTCCTTCTTACGAAGCTGATGACACTATAGTGACCAAAATGCACGTGAATCAAGAAATTTGTAAGAAGGACAGAAAAACAAGAATACAGATCGATCTGGTGCGGACTACTAAGTCGGAAGTTGATAAAATAATGAGGGCCCACACGTTTATAAAGACTTGCGGGGATGAGTTAAAATGATTTAGGTTATTACTTACATTTTACGTACTGGAAATACGAACATAAATTTTTTTAATTCTCATGAAGTGACACGTCAAACTATAGAAAAATAAAAATAAAACGTACGAAATAACTGCAGAGAGATAATTGTGACAGCGTAACAATTCTGGCGTGTGCGCTTCCTTACTGCCTCCAGACGTTTAATTCGTGAATGTTAAATTTCACTGCGGTTATACACAGCGTGGCTGACTATGTGAGACAACACACTGCTGAACGAGTGCATTTTTTATTTTTTTCGACCTCTGACGCGAATAAAAAATCAGAGCTAAAATCATGTGAACTGCAGATGGATAATAAAGCTACGGTATGCCATCCGCTTATAGCACCAAATCGTCAAATTTACACGCCCTCAAACCCTGAATCTCGCAAATTCTGTAATGCGCAAATTGCATCACTTTTATTTATTTATTTAGAAAACTTTATACGCTAAAAATTGAAGGGCAATTTTCGAAGACAAATCACCGATATTTCAATATAAGACTCCATCATGTGTCGAAAAATATTGCCAGAGCTTGAAAAACTTGCTTAGAAGCTGGAGGTCAGCCAATTTGAAGCTCTCCTGTTAAGTAAGTTACCTGTAGCTAACTACTCGCACATGACTCTAAAATTCCTGGCGGAAGCTGTTATCGTGTATGATAAACCTCTCGCGACAAATGCTGTGCTGGGGGAAAAGATTAGTGGGATTGTCTGTATATTGGACATAAAATGTGCGTTTCAACCCCTTCTACAACTTTTGATGAAAATACTTTCCTTGAGCTAGTTATTTGCTGAGTTACGCTGGAGATACGCGCAGACACGAGACGGTCTTCATTCACAGCCTTCGTTACGTTTGCTGAAATTAAGCAGCGTAGCAATGTCTCGAATATTTATAATGTCTTCAACATTAAATTTCATGAAAATCCGCTCATTCGTACTCAAACTGTTTATTTGTACAGACAGAAGGGTGGCCTGACACAGAGTTTTAACAGGTTGATTTCAGAAACTTGCATAAAAAGTTTAAAGACTACGCTCTATTACTAATAACCCTCATAATAACTCAGGACGACACACGTAGGAGACAAATCGTGTTTCGTTGAGTGCTCCAAGAATTACGAGTGTGTTGTTGCCACTGTGCTTCCCATTCATGACAGCGGTGCAGGGCTCATAGTGGGAATGATGTTTATGGTCATGACACTGTTCCAGCTACCGATAATTCTCGCGATGTGTGAGAACACACACGAACAACAAGAAGCAAGTACAATTCATAAAACAGCAGACTTTTATTACAATAACCTACCATAGAGACTCGTTCTAATAAAACTCTACATTAAATGGTGACATCTATATGAAACAAACATAAGTACAATTTAACAACGTAAGAAAATATGAACAGTACAAAATTACAATGTACATGTTTGGAACTTAATAAACAGGAAAGGAAATAACGTCCTGGCTGTCCCAATCCAAAAATTCCTCTAAGAATATTTCGACAAAATAAAACTTCCTACTCAGTCCTCCGACTTTCCAAGTTTTATTTAGAATTTGTTAACGTGACGTTTACCTGTAACCAAAACGATGTTCGCCATAGCTCTGACGCTATGGCGAACATCGTGACGCCCTCTTTCTTTTGTACACGTAATTAGAAACTCGTTATCACCTCAGGTAACACTGATCTCTCTGATAGCAGTATCTTCCTCCATCTAATGCTATTCCGCACGTGAGTTTTTTGTTTCCCGCACCTCTGTCACTTCAGCCCTGTCAGCAGACTTCAGAAACCAGAAACTGAACTCTACATTACTTTGCAATCGGTTCTCATAAGAAAGGACTATAAAAACACACTGCTTATGAGCAAACAGAATAAGTCAACGTAGTATGTTTTATTTTTATTCATTTATCATTTTAATAGTTCCCCCGTGACTTTTCTTTCTTTCGATTCTGTGACAGTCACATGGTCGGGCGCATCCATCCCATTTACTGGTGTCCCTTGGGAACTCAGACAGCAGACCACTTCCACTTCGGATAGTGTTGCTACAGAAGTACTAACGCAGTGTGTTTGAATTTCCGACCAGCGTGTGAACGCAGGAAGCTTGTCTAAAATAAAATATGGCAACTTTCTATTGATATCGTACAGATCTGCATCATTATTTGATGAGGATGCACACTCTGATAAGTCTTAAACTGAATCTATGCTACCCACTGAAAAAAGAAGAGTTGCTAGTACGTAAGGTATAGGTTATTAAATACAACAGTAATTGCAGATGCGGCCACTTTCACAGACCTCTGTTTCTGTTACATGAGTGACAGGCATTTAAGGACATTTTCCCTTCGCTGTTATACATAACCCACAGCTTACTACAGTTAAAGAATATTTCAATGCAATCTACAAAAAATTAATAAGCATGGCACAGGTTCTGAGATATCCATGGTAATTGGTTGATATATATAAGTTTACACGTTAATGTGAAGAGTAGTATGAGGAGACAAATATTAAATACATAAGAAAATTCTATTTGCTATTTTATAAAGTTTCTACGCAGCATCTGAGATCACGAAGTGAAAACACCTGTACTAAGTGATTCACTAGCACGCACATAAAACGCGCATCATACTCACGCAATCAGTTTCTTTAGTTTTGAATTTTATTATGTACAAATACTGTGGAAGATATATTATCTTAGAGTAAAGGCGCGAGCTGCCAAATACTACCTCACAAATCACTGTCTAGTCATTACTTTCTCCAGACGATCACCAGTTCTGCCACTGCTGGTAGACAAAACTGCATTTTGTCGCGCATTTAAAATATTTCGCTGTCATAAAATCAAACATTTAAGTGTCATATTTACAGACGCTTTCAGCTGCTGAGTTTATATAGAGTCAGTGATAGACGAATGAATGAGCAGAGAGCACCGGTGGAATGACAGCGACTGGAAGAAACAAAAATACTCGGAGAAAAACCTGTCCCAATGGTCACTTTGTGCACCACAGAAATTACAGATTTGTAATTATGTTACAATGTCGATAAGTGTGAAAACTATGTAGAATAAACTATACTCTCTAAATATCTGAATTCAGATTAATGCATCACGTAACATTATGACAGTTTTAACATTATCACATCCGACGTCACGAAATAACTGAAATTTATAAGTAGCTTCCACACACTAGGAAGCAGGTACTGCGCAATGAACAGGCTAATTCCGTCCGTGCTCTGAGCAATTATCATTCAATCAACAGTCAAAGTAGTATAGGACACTGAATTTGTATTTTGATGACTGATGATTGACTGTTGAGTAGGATACCGCGCAGTCTAACACAGTCCTTTGTATTAGCAAGAAGTTCTACTAAATAGGATTTTCTCGAAGATAGGTTTTACATTTGTCACCATTACAGACAGTCAATCAACCATAAGTTCACATCATGTTCGACCATATTCTCAAAATTTCATTCCAAAATCTCCGGCCTCCTAGGCGCTTCGGCCCGTATTCGGGTCATGGCATCCCTAGTTATCTTTCTGCCCTTCTATTTTATGCTCCAGTCTTCCAGTTTCATAGTCAATATGGAGCAGCGAGACTGCATCTTTCTGTAAATCGTCATGCCACACACTACGTGGTCCTCCTACTGGCCTTTTTCCTCCGAAACTTCCTCCTAAAATGTTCTTCGGGTTGCGGTATCCTTACATCCTAATGATGTTATCAGGTCGGCATCAGACAGCAATACAACCGAGTATCTTGCCTAAGAAATCTATAACCGGTGTGTAGTAGTGGCACCATACACACAGGTAATAATGACCCAGACACGTTGGAAAGGAGTGGTGTAAGGGGAAGAGGAAACGAAGTGATGGGGCAGATTCAAAAAAGAAAGCCGCAAACTTAGGAAAATGTAGTTACCCTGCATCGTATCTTTCGCGGAGAGTTCCATGGGGAATCGAAATCGGAAACCTAAAAAGGAAAGGCTCTACTCTCTCTGTGTTCATCTCTCTGCATAATTAATGTGCGCTGTAAAATAAACGGGTCACGCGGCACTCAAAGCGGGATAGTCGTGGATCGTAACATTCAACAACTTCAGTTCAAATAAACTCTTCTGCCATAAAAAAATCTGAAAAATTTAAGTTTTGCAAAACACAGCCCCCAAACAGTCAGAAAGTGTTAATGAGACTAAAGGGCTACAGTTTAGGATCAGGCAACACTCTTCTATCGCTGAATATATGCAACTCAATTATGGTTCTAAACACAGTAGGCCTATTTTAACATCTACAGTTTACAAATAAGTGTCTAAGAACCGTTACTTATGGTTTTTATCTCGAAAGAATTTTTTTAATCTGGTACTTCAAGTACTGTAATCCATATATAAACTTTACACTTTGTGGATTTATCTCGTCAGTAGTAATATTATATATTTTTATTTAATAACGCTGTGAGTAGCTCAGATCACACAACGTCTAGTGATAGGATTATAACTGAATTATATATTGGAAAGAACGTAGAAGGAAAAGGTCGTACCCTAATGTGATACAGGATTCTAATGATTTCCCAGAGGAACCGAAGGATACAACGAAAAACATGTTAGTCTAAACTGTCCCTGGACCTCGATGTCAATCCATGCAAACCACTCAACCGCTAACTTCTCTTCCATTCTGTAGATAATATTTTGTAAACTGTTGTATTTTTTTTTCGTTCTCAGCATTGCGTCTGTCTGAATTTTGACTTAGCCCATAACGCAGTCAACATTAATTAAGCCTGGAAATAAAATGGATGCTGATTATTAACCCTTTAAAGACGAAGCGTGTCTGTTTTATATATAAGGACTCAGTGCGTACCGCGCTGTAAACACTCTCCACTTCGGTTATAAAAACCAGTCTCTTAATGTTTTATAAGGCAAAAGTTGCTGTTTGTTCTGAGATCCGTACAAAACACATAAACGCAATGTGGGCACCACGTAGAATTTTTTAATGTTAAACCTGGTGGTACGTAAAGTTACCGCTAGGCTTTAAAAGGTTAATATCATTATTCCTCTTCAAACTACACGTCCAGCCAAACTAACCACCATGAAGCCGTTAACATTTCAATACTGGACGACGCATATAAATATAATGTAGTGTATTATGCTTCATTTACAAGTTAATTCAGCAGTGCTGAGTACGATTAACTTTTCCTGGCCTAACAGTTACTACAAGTACCAGGAGATCTAACATTTAAAAATTCTACATTCTGCCCACTCATTGCACTTCTACTTTGTATGGATCTTAAAACAAACAACGATTATTTCGTTATACATGATTAACGGAGTAGTTTTTATAGCGGAGGAATGTTTACTTCGAGGTACGGACTGAACGTTTAAATATAATACAGGTGAATCATAGCCCTCAAACAAAGTAGCACTGGGACATGTTCTTCTCCGAGTACGTCTCTTTTCCCCTGTCAGTTACATGCCACCAACTCTCCACGTTCATTTCCATCTGCATGTTGCTCTTAACAGAAGGACAGACGGCCGAAGACTGGAAACCCTCCAAAACGGGATCGTGAAGCATCGGATAGAAATGTTCTTTCAGTTAGCCTTTAAGTGTTACACAGGCGTTGAAAATAATTTTGTAAGGTCGAATGTCACCCCTGAGGAACACGACTGACGTCAAGTTCGTTACATACTCCTACATAGGGCGAACGTACTAGTTTTTACATGTAGTATATACATACTACATGTAAAAACACATGGACACAGTAAGGCTTCCAAGCTGTTCAGTGGATCAGTGTGTTAACTGTCGATCACGTAGCGTTGGTGACAGACGTTTCAATGTGTACAGAGCATTGGAAGAATTATGCTGACAGAAGAAACAGAAGTGCGTGGAAGAAAATGTCCCAGCGTCACCTTATCCACCACAAATCCCACATGGACTGGAGTGGGATTGAATCCGGGCTTCCGCGGTTAGAGACGGATACTACCCACATTAAGCCACTGCACGGCTGTCAACGGGACATATGAACTCCAATTATTGAAATAACGAGATGGCTACGCGTCACTTCTTTCATGTAACACATGATACAGTGATAACATAAACATGACAATTTTACGCAGAAATGTATTTTATTTAGTCTTAGTTTATTTAAAGACGGATTCAATAGCTCAAATTAAATAGTACAAAATCAGAGAGTGGTTGCTGAAAAAGTCGCTATAAGGAATAAGAAAGAAAGCCAAAAAAACTCAATTTTAAGTAGGCCAACTGTCGTGGAATTTGATACGGGGAACTAACAAACATCACGAAAAACTTACGGTCTCCGGACCAAATTGTACAGAATGCTAAGGAGTAGAGCTAACAAAATGACAACGAGATTCGACGGCCATGTTATGGTTACATTTTTTAAGAACACGTGCGAACATACCGTTTAATTTCTTCCCTAAACGGCTCATATGGTTACATAAAGTCGCCCTACCTCTTTACTTTAAAAATAAGTAACCGTAAGTTTGCAAATGATGACAATTACGTCTACTAACTGGAGTGCAGTAACATCCTTTCTTCCTTTCTGTAACATGTACCAGAGAGTCTCCGGTTTTTTGGTCTCTAATTTACGACTTTCGTTTCAGTCTTTCTGTTATAAACACCGGCGTGATCCCTCTCTCCCCCTTTCTCTCACTCTCTCTCATCCTTTACTGCCCCGTTCGTTCTTGAGTAATTTATTGGTTTTTGCTTCGTTCGGCCTGCGTGCAGGGTAATAAATCTTTACGGCAATTGTGTTGCGAGAGCATCCCGACGCTGTTACGTCACTTGTATCCATGCCAGACGCAGCCGAGTGCCGGTAGAGACAATCCCCGCGTCTGCACTATCGACCCCATTAGCGGCTCGCTAGTTGTTCACAGATCAAAATACCTTGGTATGAAGGATAAATACGAGACAAAATTCACAGGTAACTTATGACGATCACGGGAGGAAGTGATAAGGTTTCACTAAAGAGAATGCATAGCCTACAGCAAGCGTCATTGTTTTCACTATGCTGTGTTACACACTTCTGCTTTGACGATGATCTTGAGAAATAAACGATAAGGCTCTGACGGCTGAGATCCATCTGGATTATATGTTCACTTCCTAGATCAGATATAAATAAGACAGGCAATGTACATATACACGTAACATTAAAGCGCGTTCGCGTAGCCACTGTTGCCGTGGAAAAGCAATAAGTGAAAAAAGTTTCACTTCTTTTGTGGCACCTGAAAGTTCAAAGCAATGTTATCACGGACGTACTATTTAATCCTATCTTCAGCCAAATGAACCAATTCAAAATCCTCGTACCCCATTTCCGAACGAAAAATTTTGTTACCATTCTTCCACACAGGCTTAGGTTTTCCTTTAAAATATTAAGCTCATCTCTCCTCTCTTTCATCTTTTATATTTGGTTGCCCTAAAACATCTGGCGAAGGGTACAAAGTAATTGCCTGCCACTTTCTCTTTCCTAAGTCCAACTAATCTCCTCTCAGCTTCTTTTGCAAACACCATCAAACAATGCACGCACACACGCACGTATATTCGAAAAGTGTGTCACGGTCCCGAAAAGCAAAAAGCGAATTATTTTTAATATGCACTACTTTGATAGATTTGTGAAAATACATTAACGTTTAGACAACTTCGTTTCTCTCATTTTACACTTCGCAAGATATTGACATAAACATTTCAACCACTAAACATTTCCCGGAATTAAGAAAATACTTAGCGAACGTAAAAAATGCTGAGAACAAAATATTTTACCTTCCTGCATGGTAAATGAGTTTAGAGAAATGAACAAAAACTGACATGACGGTCGTAATTTTGCTCTGAAAAGAAACCTTTATGTTACTCTAACGCAAGCAGAGCAATGTTTGTTTGACGGCTGGTCTTTCGTTTGAATGAAAACCAAATGAAGATCTTTATTACCACAAAGTACCAACAGATGACAGCAATAAAAGACACTGCAATGCATTCTTTACGTTATATTACGATCCTGCAAATTGCTGGAAGTATCTACCTTTAGTTCATACAGCAACGTTACGAGTTCCATCAAGTTGCCTTTATACTGTTTAAAAAACGAACGTATTTAATATTTTTAACGTTTGGTGTGTTTTTGAATGATAAAGTTGAAACATACTAAGAGCAAATAGTGACTAGAAGAATAACGTTTCTTTGACGAGGAAAGGTATGTCGGGATTTTTATTATTATGCTTTTTCAACCAAATCCTTTTTCCAAAATGTTCCAAGTTCAAAGCTTGCAGACTTTGTAAAACCGAGATACTAAAATGTCCTCCAAACGTTATAAAGCATAAGAAAGAATTAACAGACGATACACATGAAACCGCAGCCAGCCATAAGATTTATCAAAACTTTCTTCAAAATTTCCAAAGGATATACCACTTGTAGAAGCAAAATTAGCAGTACCGCTACCCAACTGACAATTCTAACGAATGCCACTGGTAACAGATACTTTAGTGTCTTTATGGCCATCACGGACATAACAGCTAATATCTGATAATACACTTAAAACATAATATTACATTTGTGTGTTGAATCTCAAGCACATATTTGCAGGGATGTGACTGCTAAAACCGTGTGTTTTTCGGTATACAACACTTATATTTAGATGTTTACAAAAAAAACCTTATTTGGTCTCAAAAGTAACGATCGTTTATCACGTATATGTTCCGCAAGTGTACTCTTGCTGCATCTCGGAAATTTATTAAATAATTCTTGATTACAGATTATTTAGCACCATAAAATTACTGGTTCTTTACGAGATTAGAGTGATAGATCGACAAAAGCCAGAAGACTGCGTGCAGTCGAATGTGTTCAGGGTTGCAAAAAGTGACCAACATAGACAGCACAACATTTAAAAATGAGATTTTTGTACAGCGTACGGTCGGTAGAAGCTAGCTGACTAAATGTAATGATGTAGTCCTTGAAATGTGAACTCGCTTGTTCAGGCCTCTTTATTATTTTACTAAACTCGACTCTTTAAAATATGTAACAATTCACCGTTTATTAAACTAATTTCCAGTAATAATTTATCCGTACGTAGGCTATACATCGAAAAGTGATTTTGTTTATTGGCTTAGTTATATTCAAATATCAACTGTATTTTCAACGATACGTACTCGAGTCTTTTATTTGCGATAGAAAGTATAACGAAATTACGACAAATACATGGCCATGCAAAGTTTACAGGATTGTTTGTTATAATAGACATGTGCAGTCCTACAGATAATATGGAGCTCATACAATTTAACATTTAATGCTACCAATTGTGTAGTTTTCAAACCTCATTCATTTGTACGAATAATAAGCTAGTTTAGAATTAAACTGCATAAAACATTGAATTTAATGACTACGTCAACTGCAGAACGTTTATTATCATCACAAAATCATGCGATGTCCTTAAAAAAATGGCACGTATAGGCCTATGCAAATACCGCTCACATGAAATGCAACTCAAGTACATACGGACTTCGACTGAGCCGCAGCTTCGTGTTCTTGACCACTTTAGTGATCTACTTGCTCCGTCTACTGTTCCTTACATTTTGTCCATGGAAGTTGTTACATGTTTCGGCACAAGTCGTATGCCGTTATCACGTCGTTACACAAAAAGAAGACGGAGGCATATCTCACTATGACATGACATCTCGCTGGACTTGCAGAGGTTTTTGTCTTTCTTCGCACTCCCTCGCCACCCGCCCCCATACAGCTCCCTCGCCACCCGCCCCCATACAGCTCCCTCGCCACCCGCCCCCATACAGCTCCAAGACTGAAAATGCCTAGATCTTCATACTACTTCTGTCTCCCTTCTATGCCTCCAATGGCGTGTTACAGGGTGACCTTTACCCCTTAGTCCCCACAAGCATATTTCGTGATGTTACCAAGACACAGGCCTCACGAATATCGTTCACATGCCTGTATACAAACTACAACCAGGGCCATCAGAGATTTGAGGTTCTTACGGTGGCGAATATGAATATTATGATCTGCTAGTATGTGACGCCGTGTAGGTTGATAGACAAGCACTAATGTTTTGGAAAACCTGCCAGCTCTACTTTTTAGGGCTGATTATTTTCAGATATTGGAGGATAAATATCGCGTATGCCCCACCTTCTTCCAATCACATACCTTTCTCAGTACCTACACCTCGTGAACATGAAAGCCACTCTCTTCAAATAGAGGACTTTTCTTGCCCACTCAGGTACTTTCATAATTCCTCTGTGTTATAAGGCCTACATAGTCTACCGTACCGCTCTGAAATGTTGCACTACTGGTTAGTCAGTGTACAGACGCTTTAGCGTGATGAAGTTAACTTTCAGTCACAAATCGGTACTAAAACACTATGACCATTATCTGAGAGTAACACAGTGCACTGTCGAATTGCATGACAGTTGTCTGTGCACTGTGTTAGTGTTACTCAGATTCACCGATAAATTATTGCAGCATTACATAGAAGTTATTCTGCTTAAATTAATGCGGCAACTTTCTAACAAGACAGTTGATAAGCACATAACATTTCCAGTTTTTTAGGTTACAATACACTTCTTATACAAAATGAATACAATGGTAATGCATTATGAGGAAGTCTGCTCTGCATGTCTGCGTATTTCATCTCTAATAGAACTCAGCGGATGTCGATGATATTTTGCAACTGTGATCTATATTAAAATTTAATCTGGGGGATTTTACTGAGGGCCAGCCGGTACCATACGACCGTAACATGAAGGCGTAACATTAGATTTCTTTTATTTATCCTACAAGAATCCTGGAAGTCCTACAAAACAAGAAACTTGTTAAGACTTATAACTTTCAAACCATTTGTGATTCACCGCATATTTATAAAATTCGATTTAAAACAATTTAATTTTTTTGCAGCATAAAATGTATATTGTTTCCTGACTCTGAAACAGTTGACTTGTATCAGGAATAAAATAATCGTCAAGGTTAAGGACACCAAAGAAACTCATTCAGTTACAAATAACATAGGATGCTAGTCACTAAGTGACAGAATCAAAACTAGTAGATACAAAAGCGTAAGAAAATGAAACGTAAAGATTAAAAGAATATATTTCCTGTTCTTCCACGCATTAGTGACACCAGCGATACAGGGCCTGCTTACTAAATCCACGCTCTGGTCTCCAAACCTTGTTTAACCCTTTAAAGACGTATCTGTTTTATATAAGGACTCAGTGCGTACCGCGCTGTAAACACTCTCCGCTTCGGTTATAAAAACCAGTCTCTTAATGTTTTATAAGGCAAAAGTTGCTGTTTGTTCTGAGATCCGTACAAAACACATAAACGCAATGTGGGCACCACGTAGCATTTTTTAATGTTAAACCTGGTGGTACGTAAAGTTACCGCTAGGCTTTAAAAGGTTAAATCACGGAAGGGACCTGAAGCACTTCCGGCAGAACACGTACGGAACAACTTTCCTACCTGATACTGGCAGTCAAGTACTTATACAGCTAGTAGACACGCGTATGGTGTACGTACATTATATATAACACATAAATTACGGGAAAATATTCCATAAACACTCTGGGCATTCTATAAATTCGTAGTTACTGACGTACTCAAAATAATGTACGTATTCAGAAATAATTTATTATTGATTAACACTCTACGTGTCAAAAGGTTATTTACTTAGATAAAGCACCTAAAATCTGCCATCTGTCGTTGGAACAGAGTTTTCAACAAGAACTCGTTTATTCCTGAGATGGCATCTAGGCAAGACTTACATCGCCGGCACTACTTACTGAAAAAGTGATTACTTGAGCAAGTCGACTGTAAGGCATTAAAGACAAGAAATTCCAAAAGTAAACAAAGTAAAATTTGTATTAAAACACTTAAAACCTGAAATATAAACACGCTTCTTTATGCCGGGTTTTGGACTTGCTTTGCGCTCCAGAAATGGAAACAGTCGTCAGTGGTATGGGGCACAATAAAACGGACCAACTGTTCAAACCGTGTGATTTTTATTGAGCACAAATATTAGGCCCATTACTGAATATCAGAAAAGTGCGTGCCTTAAGTCGCTAACAAATGCGCCACATCCCCTTAATTTTGTTACAAAATTTTTATATGTATTATTTTATATTCATTAATGGAACCAAATAAAAACTACAACATTGTGTTTCAAGTCAGAACAATGGAGCAACCATTAGTACGAACTTTTGTTCAAGCATTGTTGTTACCTTCTGGATTTCAAAGTAATTCAAATATTTGAAAAGAGTGGATAAGTCAGGTAAAAGTACTTACAAGCAGATAATGTTGGTATATTTATGTGTATACAGAAGCAAAATGTCTGTTGGATCCGGGATATTAAGATATTTTTATCCAATTAAGAATCAGAAAAGATTTTCGGACCACATTTGGACCAGACGGCGTCAAATTATCCACGTGCATTTTACCCACGTTTGCAATACGAATAAACTGATTTCTATAACTGGAATTCCGTTACCTCCTGAGGAGAAGATAAAAATTACGACGATCCAAACTACGATGGAAAAACCAAGAAAAAATACGAAGAGGAGCAGCACACAGAGGTGTGACATGATGTAGTTAATTCCTAACGCATGCCAAATTCTCTACGAACGTCGTGAGTCAATAAACAGGCCTCATCACCGAAACTCCAAGCAATAAATTACGTTTGTCTGGTTACGGATCAGAGTTAAAGCACCGACTAACAATTCAGTCAAAAGGCAAAATTTCTTTGTTTGTACCTGACATGCACTTTACAGGCAGACATGGATCGTCATCGAATACATAATGAATACATTTCTGTAACGCAAAAAGAAGATCTCCAAGCAAACCTGACCAAATAAATCTCAGATCTTTAGAGTTTTCCTCCCCATAATTCACAGGTTCAGTCCCGACTACTTACAGCAGCAAGATCGCGTCAAGCCATAAGAGAAATCGCCTTAGCAGTGTAATCCCGTAATAATGGTAACACATGCTTTTCCTGAAACTGGGGTACAAAAATCGCCAATAATTTAGTTTCTGCACTTTCTTCACTCATATTCTGAGGCTGTTAATTTCGTCTGGTAGTACGTCCTCTCCTGTGTTAGTTTTAGACGCTTATGCGTATTCTCACAATTTTTACTATAAATGCACTACATATGTATTTTCTACTATACACCGCTGACAAAACATAGTCGTAGGTATAAACGATTAGGCCTACATGTGCATATAAAGGTTTTCCAGTGATTGTGAAGATCTATTTCTGTCAGACCCAACTAATCGCCCGCATCTTTCTTCTGAGGACGTGAACAGACAATTTAAGACACCCTGCGTCCTCTTATAAATACGAGACAATGAAAAAAGTCCAGAATCGAAGTCCTTTTGAGTATAGTACACCTTCGAAAAAAACCATTTAGTATTTACACCAAGCAGCACACTAACCATTCCAGGGCCCACGTACAAAGTGCGCAAACTGTCTACAGCGTATAAACTACGTAAAACCTGTTTTACACTGCTGTTAGAATACCAGTGTCACTTTTGTTTCTTTAAAGTATTATCATAGTGCAGTGTTTTACACTGATAACAATAACTGTGTTCCGTAATATCCACAGAATCACATTCTTACTAATAAAGTCGAGGCATGAATGAAGACTTAACACCAACATTTCCTGCATTGCACATTACATGCATACAGCGGAAGCTTACATGAACATAAGGCGTACGTTATGCCATATTACTTTGAAACCGCCTGGGAATATTGCAGTAACCATGAATTATATGTCATAAGGGGCTGCGAAGTTGTAAAACTAAAAGCAAGTCACCAAAGGCAGCAGAAATAAAGTATGAATTTGCACAGCGTGTTGGGGGTGGTGGTGGTGGGGGGGGGGGGGGGTACTTACAACGCAGCATGCATTTTGTATTCTGCAATTAATAAGTGGGTCACCAGAAGGGTATCCCGGAAGGAGCAATAAACGTGCTGTGAAACTTTTAAAATATAATTCTCAAAGTGTTTAAGGTTGCAATGGTTCTATTCTCGAAGTATATCCTTCTAAAACTCATACTATGCTTACGAAATTTATCACTCTGTACCTTAAAGAACCCGAATGTCAAAATATATTTTCCTGTGCGAATGTACTTCAGCACAAAATTGTGTCCACAAATCCGAAAGTTTTGTTATTCTAGATAAGGTACAGATGCATATTTTCGAATCCTAACCATGTCTCCACAAAATGAAACATTATATGTTGTCCGCATTTTGCTAGTAATACCCTACTTTTCCTCCTTAACGCCACGGTATACCGGAAGGGAAGCACCAGGAGTTATGATCCACCACTGCGTGTGTTTTATTTCATGTTATAATCTAGACTGGTATTTTAAATTCGAACTGACTAAATTATAAATACAACTTTATAGAATTTCAATGAGATGACACAACTTACCCTGTATTTCTAGAGGCGTAATTCCAAAGTACGTGTTAGTTATATGTTTACCTGTGTCTGTCTTACCTATCCATCCATCCATCCATCCATCCATCTGTCCGTCCGTCCGTCCGTCCATCCATCCATCCATCCATCCATCCATCCATCCATCCATCCATCCATCCATCCATCCATCCATCCATCCATCCATCCATCCATCCATCCATCCGTCTGCCTGCCTGCCTGCCTGCCTGCCTGTCTACCTATGAAGAATGTTTCGAAAATGATCAGTATTTTTAAATCAATTTCATGCCATATGCCTGATAACAAGATTTCACTGCTACGGCTCCGAAATTAGACATGAATTGTAGCAGCACGCAAATCCTCCTCCCGCCACAGTAAATGCCGCGCTTAGTATTCAGCAAACCCGAAGATATCCTTCTTTTTTCGATTAATAGTATGGTGTATATTCCTCCCTCCAACCAGCCTAAATTGCAATGCAACGTTCAGCTTTCATGGCGTTCTTTAAGTGAGACAGCTTTCCACTCCTTGTAACATGCCTCCGTTTGTAGATTTAACAAGGAGTGTAAGACAGAATTCATACAGCCTATTTTATAATTACACAGGCTTCTAGTTCTTTAAATCTTGCATTCTTAGTGTCTGATTTAAGTAATGCAAATTTATATTCCAACAATTCACTGTAATTTAGCCCAAACTTTAGCGTGCGCTGCCGGTTATACAACCAAATCCTCGTCGAAATAGAACCTCGTTGCTTAAAACTGTACCACAGATTATTATTATTATTATTAGTAGTAGTAGTAGTAGTAGTAGTATACTAAGCAGTAGTAGTAGTATACTAAGTAGTACATAGTAAGTAGGCTAAAAACCTTCAGAGGAAACATTTGAAGGCATTGCCAAGAAACAGATCTTACAAAATTTCTTGGTTCAGAAACTGATAACCAACGAAACTGGAAGAATCATATTCATCACACGAATCCTAAACTAAGTGCAGCCTGTTATATCATTAGATCTATGTTTCAGATCAGCAACACTCACACTCTCAAAACAATTTATTTAGCCCATTTTCGCTATACAATGAAATAGAGTAACTTTAGGGGGCGTAATACTTACTCTACAAAACATTTTGAAATATGTAATTGTGAATACATGCATGCAAGCAAGTACTCAGGAAACTGAGGCTTAGAGGGTTCTCCAGCAGTTACAGGAATGCTGGAAAAATTTTTCAAATGCTGCAAAGGCCTACCTCATTTTACATCAGGCATCCATCATCGTTTAGTACGACAGCAGACAAATGAATGAATGGGTTAATAAATGAATAAGTCAGTACATAAATAAATAAATAAATAAATGGAGGGTGCATCAATGGCTGAGGGACGATTAATGGGTAAATGCTTACGTTGCAGGTTGCTGGGAGCAAACCAGTAATTGAATGAGGTGAGCAGCTGAGCAGAGGTTGGCTGGGTAAGACAAAAGAAGATTCTGGGTAGGCAGGGAAAACTGTTGTACCTTGCGTCACTTTTAATTTCAGCCAATAGCTATTAATCTGCCATCTACAAGCAAATAAACAAGACATTACTTTCAACCTTGAGATTTCTATACCAGAAGCACTGTGTATTAAAGGGTCTTCGTTTGGCATCAGCTTGTTCAATGTTCAGAACGTTTTCAAAATTGTGGCTATGTAAAATAGTTTTCAAGAAAACTGTTACAAAGTTTTGGATTCTAGGGTTTTCATTTTTTATATGATTTAAGGCACAGGTAACAGCTTATTTTTATGTTCTTTCATTTGATATCAACATTCTGCCTGCTAATCTAAACTAACGATCAAATTTCTGATATCATCATCATCATCATCATCACACTCATCGTGTCTTGTAGTAATTTGGACCATCAGGTCATGTTGTACCTTGGGTCAGGGCCCATGGTACAATATGGTACATGTGTGCAATACATTCAGGATGAAGATTATTTTGTTTTAAGGAGAATGCCACAAAGTAAGTCAGGTAAAACTACATAAAAGGTAGAGTCACTGACCATAGGAGAAGCCATAAAAGATGTAATTAATAACAAAACAACAGTAAAGGCACATGTCATGTCATTTTGAAATTTGAAAAAAGTACACTAAGCCGCGATTCGATGAAGTTTCAAGAAAAAGAAATCCCTACTGATTTTGAGAACACAGCCAGAAATGATATTAAGAACACCTTGGTGCCACACAGGAAGTTGAAATGGTCGAGTATTTCAAACAGGCTGCAAAATTAAGGAAGCTCTGAAACTTGCCCTTCAGGTTGGCAAAGAAAATTGTGTAGTTATGCCAGAGAATTGGGTAAAGAACAAATGTCTTGGTAATGTGTGGCTCACAGGACTGAGAAAATGTCACCAGTTCTTGGGTCTGAGAAACCCTGAAGCTGCAATTCTCAATAGACTTACAAGTTTTGATCATGAAAACATGACGATAATTTTTGAAAATTTAAAGACAATTATGTCAAGAAATAATTTCACTGTGAATAAAATCCATAATTTGTATAAGACTGGTAGTTCAACTGTTTATGTTCCAAATTATGTGTGCTTACTTCAGGTTAGAGAGGGGCAAATTTCTTAAAGATTTTTGCTGTAAATGCCATTGGTAGCCACATTCCTCAAAAGTTGATATTTCCAAAGGTGCATTTTAATAATAACACGGTACATGGTGCTCCTACACTTCAATTACCTGTGCAAAATCAACAGGTTGGTCACATGAGAGTCTCTTTTTTGACCACCTGAAGCATTTATGAAGGCCTTGTAAGGAAGGCTCATTTCCTGTTATTTTAGACTCTCACAAGCCCCACTTACCAATTCTAGCTACTTGTGTAGCAAAAGAAGATGGGATTGTTACACTTACACTGCCACCCCATACATTACATAAGTTATAGTCATTTGACTGCACTGTGTTTGGCCCATATAAAACATATTACAAGGCTGAACTTAATGACTGGACACAGGCAAACAATTTACAGTGCTGCTGGCATTATTGGAAAATCTTTCAGCAAGGCATTTACCAAACACAACATTGAGAAGGGGTTTAACATGGCAGAAATTTAACCCACTAAATGCAAATGTGTTTATGAGGGCGAATTCCTGTCCTCCTGTGTCACTGACATACCTCACACTCATGTGACAGACTCACACAATGCACCTTTTAGTTCCAATAACAACATAGGTATCACCAAACAAGAAGTAGCATAAGCTGGATGTATAGCGAGCACAAAAGTGTCTCCTGAAATAAGATGATCCTTCCCTAAAGCTGGGCCAAGAAACCTGAGGGAAGCAAGCTTCAGAAAAGCAGAATCCTAACAGACACAGCAGAAAAAGTTAAACTGAAAACCAAAGAGCTAATATGGGGAAAATAAAACATTCTGGAAAAACACTGGACAAATAAACTGAACTGTAATGAGCAGGGTAGTTACTGTTGACAGCTCTGTGGAGGAGCCTGAAGACATTCCAGTGATGATAATTATGCAAAAGTGAGTGAAAAATAAATTGCTAATTTACTAATGTTGGTAACCATATTCCTCAAAAGTTCATATTTCCAAAGGTGTATTTTAATAATAACATAGTGCATGGTGCTCCTACACTTCAATTACCCATGCAAAATCAACAAGTTGGTCACACGAGAGTCTCTTTTTGACCACCTGTAGCATTCATGAAGGCCTTGTAAGGAACACCTATTTCTTGTTATTTTAGACTCTCATGACTCCCACTTGTTAATTCTAGCTATTTGTGTGGCAAAAGAAAATGGGATTGTCACATTTACACTGCCATCCCATACATTACATAAGTTATAGTCATTTGACTGCACTGTGTTTGGCCCATATAAAACATATTACAAGGCTGACCTTAATGACTGGACACAGGCAAACAATTTACAGTGTTGCTGGCATTATTGGAAAATCTTTCAGCAAGGCATTTACCAAACACAACACTGAGAAGGGGTTTAACGTAACAGAAATGTATCCCCCTAAATGCAAATGGTTTATGAAGGCGAATTCCTGTCCTCCTGGGTCACTGACATACCTCACAGTCATAGGAAAGATTCACCCAATGCACCTTTTAGTTCCAATAACAACACAGTTATCAGCAAACAAGAAGTAGCATAAGCTGGATGTATAGGGAGCATGAAAGTGTCTCCTGAAATAAGAGGATCCTTCCCCAAAGCTGGATCAAGAAACTTGAGGGAAGGAAGCTTCAGAAAAGCAGGATCCTAACAGACACAGCAGAAAAATGTCAACTGAAAACCAAAGAGCTAAAATGGGTAAAATGAAACATTCTGGAAAAACCCTGGACAAATGAGCTGTAATGAAGACGGTAGTTACTGTCGACAGCTCTAAAGAAGAGCCTGAAGACATTTCAGGGATGATAATTAGGCAAAAGTGAGTGAAAAACAATTACTAATGTTACAGACGAGGGTTTTGTAGTTGGGGATATTGCACAAGGGGAGTTATAATAACCTTTGCTGTACAAAAACCACTCTACGCCAGCCAACAGCCTATCAAACTATTCCCAGAGCCATGTTCTTAATTGTCGGTTAGTTTACCAGGCGTACGTATAAGAAAGAATTTTTGATAACCTAACACAACTAGTCAGCACAGAATGCAATTTAACTTCGTAACTTACATTTGATGCTTCTCGTCCTCTGCGAACAAGCAATGAAATTCCCGTTGTGGATGTCCAAGTCTTCTTAAACGTGCAATATCACAGTATTTATTACGCGGACAAATTTCCACTCGCAACTGAAACACTCTATTAATCACCACTATTTTACAGGTTACGTAGCAAAGACACGTACGGAAACATATTCGTGAAATGAATAAACAAGAAAACAGCACTGTGCACAATGGAAGTAGGCCTTTAATATATTACACTGCGTTAATATCACTTATTTTGCAACAAACTACAAGAAAAGAAAGGAAAATAATCAGAATTTACATCACACACTCCACTCGCACAAATCGCGCCATTTACTACATGTCAGCAGTTCTTTCGCCTGCAAGCAAACATGGCGGGTAATCTGCTCGCATGAGTCATGCTAACAATTCATGTCGCTTCTACGCAATCAGTCTGTCAGCTGTTCAGCGGGCGCCAAGAAGGGAAAAGTATAATGGCGACGCAAACTTGTAACGAACCGTTGTGTTAGTGATCGGTAAAACATACTGTACTTGAGGAATAAGCTGCAACCCACGTAATAAGGTAATTGTAATTTATTGAATGATATGCAGTCTTTGGATTTTGTACCTACTTTCATATACAGGATTGAGAAAGCGGCAGAAGATACTAATCCCATGAACAATGTGTGCCAATAACCTTTTTATTTATATACTTATTTCGTTTATAATTTTTCCTCTTGTTTAGTATAGGCGTTAAACTTAGTCTCTAAAAATGAGGGGGAACATAGGTTGAGGGTGTTCGAGAATAGAGAAGATATTGGGCCTAAGGGGGTGATATAACAGGGGAGTGGACAGGACTACATAACTAGGAGCTTTATGTGCTGTACTCGTCACCAAGTATTACTCGAGTAATCAAACCAAGAAGAATGAGACTGGCTGGGCATGAAGCATGTACGGGAAGAGGAAAGATGCGTGCAGAGTTTTGGTGGGGAGACGTGAGGAAAGAGACCACTTAGAAGACCTGGGCATAGATGGGAAGATAATCTTAAAATAGACCTTCAAGACTTGGGATGGGGAGGCACAGACTGGATTGATCTGGCTAAGGATAAGAACAGGCGGCGGACAATTGTCAATGGGGTGATGAACCTTCGGGTTCCATAAAGTTCGGAGAATTTCTTGACTAGCTGAGGGTCTGTAAGCTTCTCGGGAAGGATTCAGCCTCAAGGAGTTTATTTATTTATTTATTTATTTATTTACTTATTTGTTTAACGTGTCATTCGAGCAGGTGGAAGTAATAGATAATGACATAATTTGAGGTAAACACTTGTGTAGACAAACTGATGGAAAACAACAAGAAATCTCATTCAGGAAAGTTTGTATCCAGTGGAGATATGAACCAGGAACTTCCTAAAGAGAAGTTAGAAACATTATCACTTGAACAAGTTGCTTAGTTTTTAAGCGCATTGTTTAACGACATTGTCAGTTACTGAGGTTGTATAGCATCGGTGACAGAGGACTGAATTAGTGAATTATTTAATTAATGAAAGAATGAATATGGAGCATTGGTGAAAGCTTATTGAGGGGAAAACCGAAGTAGCCTAAGAAAACCTTCCTCCAGTGCCACTTTGTTTACCACAAGTGCTACATGGACTGGCCTGGGATCTAACCCGGACCTCAGTGGTGAGAGGCTGATGACTAAACGCCTAAGCCTTGGCATGGCCTGATTTACTTAGTATTTTATTTTATGTGTACTGTGTGGCTCACACATTGATTTTAATTACCAGCAGCCTTTCTACACCTTATGACCATTCACAAGTCATATGCGTTCTGACGCTTAATTCGTGTTGTCAGTGTCTGTTTACCCTACTTAACGTGTACTTGGCTATATTGTATTCACATTATGTTTTACCCGTTTGATATTTTCTCCTTTCTATCGGGCCTATTTTAGAATTTAATTTTGAAATTTTTTATTGTATTGGGACCATTCCATGGAAAACCAACACACGTAAGGAAAAAAGTGGAACCTGACCATTCCAGATTAACATGAGAATTTGCTTATGTGTTCATACTATAGCCAATAACGTTCACCTAGTTTATTTTACCTATCCGGCCAACCTTTTTAAAAGTATAGAGTGTTAAAAATCATCAAAAAATTGTAAAAAAGTGCACATCTTAAGTTCTTCTTAAACAAGTCATATAAATGGGCTGTGAAGACAGATGCAGTATATATCATTTCAATGCTTATAAAGTAATCTATCAACCTGTGTAACAAAATTCTTCACTAATGATATGTTTTACGGTTATAGGTCCTTAAATTTTAAAAATTGTAGAAATTGATAACTGAAAAGTAGCACCTTCAATTTCTTTAAAACCTTCCATGATAGTCAGTCATAGTCCCAGTAATAACTGTGCAAAAAATTATTGTGGGCCCTCCAGTGGTTTGAGAGCTCCAACAGTTGTTTCAGATTAGGCAGAATCTTTCCCGTGCGATTCTGAACATGGCTTGCTCACAGCTTGTTATTTGTGCTGTAGCTTGTTTATTTTGTGGCGTGACTGTTACTACTTCCTATCTGCTATTATTCTGTCCACCCATAAGTCAATTGTAATAACATTTATTGAAACAGAATTATTTTGAATAAGTACTTCGGAAATTTATGTTATAGTACAGACAACATTCCTGAATACCCTAAGGTTAACAATCATTATGGCATCAGTTAAGTGATCAAATACACATTGGTAGTTTGAGAAAGCACAGACATATGAATGAATAAGATTATCATTGAGTTTCAGCAAGTTAATATCACACACAGACATTTTGTACTTTACGGCCTTTTCAGCACATGTTCATCAACCAACCTTACACTTAAAGAGTAAGAGGTAAGTATTTCATCTAAATTGAGGTGTGGCAACCATATATTGTTTATCTGATCTATGACAGCCTTCCACTTGAAGCTCTGGGACAGAAAATTTTCATTCAGCATAGTGATCCGTGTCAATTAAAAGGTATTATGAGCTTTCACTTGAGCAGAGGAAGATTATATGCCTAAGATCTGGTTGTCCACAAGTACAAGTAATCTGTTCCAATCATGAAGAAATATTCATTAACCTTTATGAGCTGAAACATAAAAAATGTTGTGACCCACTCAAAAAACATTTGCAACAATCACATACAGAAGATTTTTGAAAAAAAATACATTGTTATGTGTGATATGCATGAACCCTTTTTAAAGCTCATTCCAGGATAAAAACTTTGTGCTCCACATAGAAAATAAGGTACCTGAGGGGAATATGGCCACCTTAAAGAAAACTGAATTTTTCACCTTCAAATCGCAGGAAGAGTCATGAACTAACATGGTTGTCGCTGAGAGAGACCATTTGTCTGTACAAACAAAAAATGCCATTGATGAAATGCCATTGGATGTGAAGCCGTAAGAGTTTTCCTAAAAATTTGCAATTGGCTATATTATCAGCACCCCTGAGCATAATATGGCCAAGGAGTGCTGATAAATTTTCCAGTCAACAGTGCTTTAATTCATGTGTACAACTGCCATTTTATTGAGGAGGCTTATTGCAGTGTAACAAAACAAAGTTCATATTCTGATATGGCTGCATTATTTAAAGAAATATAAATTTAAAATTAAACCAAAAACCTACAATGCAGACTGATGAAAAAGAAACCAGGAAATAAATCAAAATTACTTTTCACGAAAAGGACAAACGAATTCTTCATCTGTAGCCGTCAATCCAATGCAAGTTTTGTGGGCGTATGTTTTGATAATACACAAGCCTGCACGTCTTGCATGTCATCCCTTTGACAGGTAAAACAGGGCCAGTTTTCTTCAGACTTCTTTGGAAGGTGGTTTGTTCTTTTCTTTTGCCCAGAAGAACAAGTGGCACTTTTCTTATCATCCCATGTTGATGGCTGTTTTACATTAAAAAGATTTGTTTTCAGTATTACTGCCCAGTCAGCAATTTGCATATAGTTGACAGGATGCTTTGAAATGAGTTTGGTATGCAAATATTGTGGTGTTCCTTGTGAAGGTGCAATGATAGCATTCCTCTCCAAATCAGCACCATCTTCATTGCCAGAAGACAGTATATAAGGAATTCTTTTGGTTGGCGCAACTGTGCCAGATGTACCAGGGAAAGGAGAAGACTTCCGAGTCTTATTCTTCTTCTTTGACACAGGATCAGAAGGTGGCATCTCTGTCAATGTCACAACATTGGAGACTTGAGCATCTTCATTGTGTGTTACAATACTGGGAGCAAATGCTTCGTGGAGAATAATGGAGGGATTGAAGGGATAAATGCCAGTGGCACGGAATCCTGCTTTAATGTTGACAGGTGTGGCTGCTTTGTCCCATGCGTCAGTGAAAATCTTGCCAAATCTCTGCTTGGTGAGGGTGCGATCTGTGCTGTGGTTATGAAGCAGCAGAACTTGTTCATCCCAGTAACGCTCAAATGTGCTAAGGGCCATATGGTCAAGGTATGGCTGTATAACCCTCACACGCCATGTTTGTTTTTGAACAAATATTAAATTGAACAAACAATTATTTACAACAGTTTCTGTTACAGCAATATAAACTAAAATAAATGTGCTTTTCAGTGGTGTGCATGCAACTTAAAAAGATGTGTGTTTGACATCAGTATAATAAATGAAATTTACCATGCTGGTATTACATCAGCCGCATCCACAGAAGACAAATTTCCTTTTGGCGATGATGTGGATTGCTGGGAAACCTTCAGATGGAATTTGTAATCACAACCATACACTGTGCATCATTCCCGAGGTGCAACATATGCCATTTGTCGTCACATTTATCACACCAGTTCGCAATGGCCTTTTGGCCGTATTACCCTCACTGGCTGTATTCCTCTAAAGTACTGAATCTGCCAATTTGGTTAAGAGAGCAAGTTTATGAAACAAATAAAAATGAATATGATGTGACTGATGATGAAAACTATGATGATAGTGAGTACACTGAAATTCAAGAAATAAATACTCCACTACAAATTATTGGAGAATCACCAATAAGGAAGGACATCGAAGTTGGCTAGAAAAAGATATGCCAGAAGCAAACTAAAGAAGATTAATAAGAGATACAGAAGTAAAATAAAGAGTGTCTCACCAGTTCTACAGCAACAAATATTAGAATCAGACTCTTCATCACAGAGTTCCAGATATCAAAGTGGGTAGCCAGAAAGCTAAAGAGTTGGTTAGATCTCAAGGGATGCTGTTATCTCCCAACCCTCAACCAAGTAAGGCAAGGCTAGCTAAGTGTCCTTAGGATTTTGTTAACACATGCTATGCTATTAGAGTTCTGAAACATTTTGTGTCTCAAAAAACAGTACTAATGGTTTATTCTGCTTACTTTCATTCAGTCATGAACTATGGCATCATGTTTTGGGGGAATTCACAATATCGTGTTAATATATTTAGATTGCAAAGAAGCTATTAGAGTCATAACAAGTACCAAGAATAGAGTTTCATGCCAAAATCTATTTAAATCACTAAATATTCTCCGTTTTGATTCCCAATATATTTTCTCATTATGTTTTGTGGTCATGAGTAAGGATCTTTACAAAATAAATTAGTCATCCATGGTAAAGATAGTAGACAGAATTCTCATCTGCACCTTTATGCCTAATTGATCACTGTATCAAAAAGGTACCTGTTATGTGGGCATTAATGTTTTTAACAGACTTCCTGGTTATATAAAAGATTTGTCTCATAATAGTAAAAAATTTAAATTGGTTTTGAAGAATTTTCTTTACACAGATTCTTTTTTATACATTGGAAGAATACTAAATCACAATAGTATCTAAGATCGTGGTTGTTTATATGTATTTTACGTTTTTAATTACTGTAATGTATTTGTATCGAGTTCAGTTTCTATGAAATTATTGTTGTCATTTTATCATATAAACTAGTCTTATTTACGTCACTTATTGTTTTAATTGTAGAATATATATAAATTTTTTCCATTTAATTATATTCACGACATGTTTCTGTCATTTTAAATGTATAATCATATTATAATTTTAGTTGTACTGTACATGGTAATGTTTTTTTTTTTCTTTTACTGTTGTGTTTTTATCACAACTGTATTTGTAAGTAATCTCTTTTGACAATTTCTATATCCCGTGGTCCCATCTGGACTCTCTGTGGATCATTTGAGTGTGAATAAAGAATGAATGAATGAATTAATTAATTAATTAATTAAAGAATGAATGAATCTGATGAGATAGCCACACATTGCCTGGCAAGAAGGACTTTTAAGTCCGTGCAAAAGGATGGTAAATGGATTCATGTCCAAAAAAGGCTGATACTTGTTAACCTGAAAGAAATTTTCAATAAATTTAAAAATGACTTCCCAGATGTTAAGATTGGCTTATCCAAATTTTGTGAGCTTCAACCCAGACATGTAATTATTGCTGGGCCTGCTGGTACTCATTCTGTTTCTGTACGTGTTCAACATCAGTATATCAAAATTATGGTCGATGCAATCAAGCTAAATAAACTGACCAAAGACAAGCTGCTAGAGAAAAATGTGTCAACATTGAAAAATCTGTTAGCGTTAATGAGTTGCAGTCCACCAACTGAAGACTGAAGAAAAATTCTTATCAAGTCTGAAGAAACTGAAAGCGCATGACTTTGTAGCTCACCAGCAGTCTTCATTTTTGAAAGCAACAAAATCTTCACTTCAGCAGGGGAAAGTTATTGTTCTGGGGGATTTCTCAGAAAATTATTCATTTATTATTCAGGATGCTGTGCAAGGATTTCATTGGAATAACCAGCAAGCCACTATTCATCCCTTTGTTAGCTATTTTAAAAATTCTAAGAATGGGTTGGAAAACCTATGTTTTGAAATTATCTCAGAATGCTTGTATCATGATACTGTGACGAAATACACTTTCCAAAAGCATCTAATTGAATTTTTGAAAGAAAATGTTCCAAATATTTCAAAGCTGTATTATTTTTCTGATGGTGCTTCAGCACAATACAAAAATAAGAACAATTTCATCAACTTATGCCACTGACTAACACTGACTTTGGGATAAATGTTGAATGACATTTCTTTGCCACATTGCATGGCAGAGGCCCATGTGATGGTGTAGGAGATACCATTAAATGTCTTGCAGCTCGCTTCAGCTTACAACGCCATCAGATATTAACTCCAGCACAACTCTATCCATTGGAAAAAGAAATTTCCCATCCATACATGTACAGTATGTCTGTGACAGTGAAGTTGGACAAAATATCACCTAAAACTCAGGTTTGACAACACCAGAACAGTGGTTGGAACTTGTCAATATCATGCTTTTCTCCCTGTTTCCAACACAACTTTGATGCTGAGAAATACTCTAAAGCCCAAGATGGCCATGTAGTGGCTGTGACAGAAAGTAGAGGTCAGAGTCACATTACCCATTTGAAACAGTTAGAGGATACATCACCGTAGTGTATGAAGGTTACTAGTGGCTAGGGTATGTGTTAGAAAAGTACAAAGAGAATGAAGAATTTAAAACCAGATTCCTTCATCCACATGGACCATCAGCCTGCTTTGTGTTCTTATCTCAGCCAGACGAATTAATTCTACCCATGTCTCTCATTTTGTCTATGGTTACTCCAACTTCTGAAACTGAGAGAACATATAAACTGTCATCAGCAGAAGCAAATCATGTATCTAACTTATTAGAAGATTTCAAGATTATGTAAAACCATTCCAGTGTATGAGAAAATGTAAGTTTTTCAAAATACTGCCCAAAAATATAGCATATGTTCAACTATGTTAAGTTGAAAAATTAATTTCTCAGAAAGTTTTTGTCAGCCCAAAACCATTTGTAAACATAGAAAGCTAACCTTGTTTGCAGCACTTCTGCCAAGTTTCAATGAAACTGAAGGTGCAAGCTTTTAGAAATAAATTTTCATAATTGGTTTAAGTTTTTGCTTTGAAACAAAAAAGAATTAGACATAAACAAATTTTTTATACTCTGCAAGAAAGTAGATTTTATAAGCTTTAAAGTGAGCCACAGATCATTGTTTTATGTGCAATACTTAAAACATTATTGATACAAGTAATTTAAATATTTTATTTGGGCTGATTTTTGTCTTTTTTGAACACTCTGTATATCTAATGATGGTTAAGATATTTCAAGTATAATGCAAGGAAGAAAGTGTCAGCCCAAGACAAATATATGTGTAAATTTTCAAGAAAATACAAATTGTCAAGATTCAGGAGGTATGTGGGTTTTTGATGGAATGACCAATTGGTAATTATATAGCACATTCTGTATTTAGCTCATAACAATGATTAACTCGTTTTGGAATAACTTAAACTGGCACCCTGATAGGGTTAACTCAATATGCAGGAGAAATTATTGGATGTCATCAGTGTGGATTTCGATATAAGAGGTCAACTTCTGATCACATATTCAGCATTAGTCAAATACTAGAGAATAAATGGGAGTACAATGAGGCAGTGCATCAACTATTTATAGACTTCAAGAAAACCTATGACTCAGTTAGGAGGGAGGTCTTGTATGATATTCTCATTGAGTTTGGTATCCCCATGAAACTAGTAAGGCTAATGGAAATGTGTCAAAGTGAAACCTCTAGCAGAGTCCGGGTAGGCAGACATTTGTCTGAAATGTTTCCTATTAAGATTGGTTTGAAGCAAGGAGATGCTGTTTCACAATTACTTTTTAACTTTGCTTTAGAATATGCCATTAGGAGGGCTCAGGCAAACCAGTAGGGCTTGAAATGAAATAGTACACATCAGCTTTTGGCTTCTGCTGATTGTGTTAACATCTTGGGTGGAAGCATACATAGTATAAAGAAAAACACAGCTTTGGTAGTTGCTAGTAGGGAGATTGGTCTAGAAGTAAATGCTGAGAAAACTAAGTACGTGGTCATGTCTCGAGATCAGAATGCAGGACACAATCACAACATAAAGATAGATAATAAATCCTTTGAAAGGGTGGAAGAATCAAAATATTTGGGAACAACCCTAATATATCGAAATTCCATTCATGAAGAAATTAAGAGTAGACTGAAGTCGGGAAATGCTTGCTATCATTCGGTGCTGAACCTTTTGTCTTCCAGGTTGCTATCCAAAAATACAAAGATTAGGGTATACAGAACTATAATTTTACCTGTTGTTTTGTATGGGTGTGAAACTTGGTCTCTAACAGTGAGGGAGGAACAAAGGCTGAGGGTGTCCAAGAATAGGGTGCTGAGGAGGATATTTGGGCCTAAGAGAGACGAGGTACTAGGGGAGTGGAGAGGACTGAATAATGAGGAATGTAATGGTCTGTACTCATCACCAAATATAGTCCGGGTAATCAAATCAAGATGAGTGAGTTGGGTGGAGCATGTAGCATGTATGGGGGAAAGGAGAGGTGTATACTAGATTTTGGTAGGGAGAGCTGAGAGAAGGAGACCACTTGGGAGACACAGGTGTAGATGGGAGGATAATACCAAAGGGATCTTCCAGAAGTGGGATGGGAGGAAATGGACTGGTTCGAGCTAGCTGAGGACAGGGACAGGTTGCGGGCACTTGTGAATGTGGTAATGAGCCTTCGGGTTCCGTAAAATGCAGGGAATTTCTTGACTAGCTGAGGACCTGTTAGCTTCTCAAGAAGGACTCTGCTCCATGGAGTTAGTTAGTCAGTTAGTTAGTTAGTTAGTTAGTTAGTTAGTTAGTTAGTTAGGTTGGTTGGTTGGTTGGTTGGTTGGTTGGTTGGTTGGTTGGTTGGTTGGTTGGTTGGTTAAAACTGGGATCCTTGATCTTTTATTTAGAGTTTTTTTGTTTTTCAATGTATATCAGACATCCATTATGATTCAGATTTAAAATTTGATATTGTACTGATGAATAACACTCAACTAAGATCACAACACTTGTTTTATGAACAACTTAACATTGCGAGACTTCTCTGTTACATTTCTTGTCTCTTTTCAAAATAAAATTTTATAAATTTAACCTATTAATAATTAATCTGCTTAATAGTTAGTCTGCTTTGCTCACTTCATGTACACTTAATTCTTTTCAATTAGCTTACAATTATATCTTATTCCTTTAAAAATATTATTGCAATTTTATATCAGACCTCTTTCTAATTCCATCTTTAAGTATTACATTTATGGATAATGCTTAATTTACTTGACTAATAGATGTTAATAAACTCTGCTAAAATGGCTAACATTGTTGTGTTGGTTGCTATATGTAGTGCTTCTTTTGCAGCTGTATTCTCAGAATTAAGTAATACCTTGATGAACAACCTTTACAGCACTTTGTCTTCATGTGCCTCGCTATGTTATCTCTCAACAGTTAACATTATTTAAAATTAGCTGAACGTTTTTACTTTTGATCCTATTTTTATATCTGTTCTGCAGTTAAAGTTTTAAGATTATGTATTATATTTATAAATATTACTTATTTTACTTAGCTGTCAATATTTAAATATTTTATGTCACCTCGACTGGGCAAGATAAAAATATTTAAATGTTTTAGTGATGGTTGTGAACTTGACAGAGTAAAAGTTATTTGCTTGAATTAATTGAATGCTGCATATTCTAAATATGCACAGGACAAAGAAATGAACACTTTATCAACGAACTTAACTGCGGTGGTCTTACGTAATGTGAACACAGTGCAATTGGCTTTGCACTGAATTTAATGTCTCCTGCTTGCAAACATGAGTTTTGTATCCACAGGTCGTAAGTGTGTGTGTATGTGGTGTTCGAATTCTACTGAATGTCGTCGTCCAATGAAGGAACGAATTGCCGGCGTGTTTCCCTGTATTATGGGTCACGGGATCATCTATCCATCTTCGTTTCTGAGGACATCCACCAGCGCTAGAAAGCAAGGTAAGATGAAGCTACTAGTTAACTACTTCACCACCTAAATACGTAACTACATGGAGCAGGGTCCTCTACTCTAAGGTGATTTTTTTAACATCTGATCAAGAAATATCCTTCTTGTAATCCGAACATTCAGCCCGGTGAGTTCATTCCACACATTCATAGCCTGAAAATTCGGAGGGCCCCTTTAAAATTACTCTGAAACGTGCAACATAAATCATACTGCATACTTTCTTGTCAGCATAATTCTACTGCCTTGCGCGCGATGAAGATGTTATTTAAATCATGACGTAATTGCGTATGAACCGCAATTAACATGAACGGGTGCGGTACGGAAAACAGTGCTTGGAGTGTGACATTATTCTTGTGCAGCACTGTTTTGCTATATTGTATGTATAGGCCAGTACCGGTTGTTTGCTATTCGTAGTTAAAATCTAGTAATTTATGTGTTGCATATAATATTACCACTGTTTATTTCTTAACCGGTGGCATTCCCATATTTTATCATTCGGTGTCACAGTTTGTCCGCAAGTGTGCAGTGTGTCCAGGAAGGGTCATATTTCTGAGGCTGCTCCCAGTCGGACATTTTATATGTAACTGGGCCCAATTTTCAACGATTACGTGCCTGTGGGCTTTTAAAATGTAAGATGACTTTAATAGATGGAGTTAACAGTTACTGAAAGAGAGACATTGATCTGCATTCCGGCTTAGTAAACGACCGAAAGGGCCACCTTCAGTCAGGATGCATTTTGTGACTGACTTGACCATGAAACATGTAACAGGGCTTGGAAAATGTAGTCATTCTTCCGTTTTGCGGTATCGAAAATTCGATAAAGTAGTTCCTGTCTTCTGTTTATCTTGTATTCCTACGACGTACTTTTGATGAAACCCTATACGCCAGGGGTGTCCAAACTTTTTATGAGCGTGTACCACACCCGTTATTGTGGGCTGGTTCGCGGGCCGCACGTGGAAAAATAACAGTAAGTGGCATACATAATAGCCTAAGTTATTATGTAATTCTTATAGCATATACATAATTTAACAGTACGGGCGCGGGCGCATATTACAACATGGCAGGCCGCGGGTTGGAGACACATGCCATACACACTGCCTTTTAAAGACCAGTGGTCACTCTGCATACCAGTTTCTGTAATATTAAGGATTTCAACAATTCTCCACTCAACGTATGAACGCGTTCCATATTTTTCCTACAAGAAACAATTATTCCTTCATGCAGCATTAACCGATTGGTATTTATAAGGAGCACGGCTCTGTTCTCTGTAAGGTACGAACTTAAATTGAGTATATAATGTAGATAGACGTCATTCTTCAAAGGTTAAACACGTTCGTATCTAATTATTGGGAGTTGGCACCAAATCTGCAACAAAGGCATGGAGAAGCACGCATAAGTCCGTAACTTTTCAGAATCGGACCCAAAGTTCGTATGATATTTCTGACGGACAATTACGTCATAAATAAATAAACAAATAAATAAATAAGATATTAAATATTGACACAAAGTCACAGGTTATTCTATAGATACATATTCAAAATAAAAATGGTCGCTCAAATTTTCGCCAAAATTGTTTGAAAAAACCGAATGCCACACCTGCCCAGTTACACTAACATATGTCACAATATTTTTTTGGGGGGGGGGGGAGGCTTAGTGCTGTGGATGTTTGAAACTTCGCTGAATAAATTTTATAATATATTAAGTTGTTATGAAATGTGTAGGCCTAATTACTGGTCACAGTTTTTAATGATTTCGTGTCAAGCGTGCTTGTGACTGGAAAACTGATAGAATATTTACGTTTCGCATGAACCATCGCGGGTAAAACAGATGGAAGAGCACTAAAAATTTCACTGAAACCATAGAATATCCGACATGTGCAGACCTGCGAGCGATGCGAATGTATGATGCGATTTTGTTTTGTTTAGGCAACAGGAACGCTCCATGGGCATTTAAAAGTGCAATATGAATTATAACCCGCATAAAACTGATTCAGGATAAACAGAAATCTGCATTTGTCGAAACAAATACTGTCCTCCATTATCAATTGGCTTTACTAACGGGAATTTTTAATGCAGTAAAGTAAAAACTGGCAGTAACTTAAGGGAACATAGTGTATTTGGACAGTAATTATTTTCAGTTCATTCAGTGCTGTTACATGCTGTGTGTCCAGGAACTTAGCTCCGGGCAGGAGCTCCTGTCAATAAATGGGAAACAGTCAAGTGCGAATGTAGACAAAAATAGGTTGTTATTTATGGGGCTAAAGTAGAAAGGTAGAAAGAGAAAGTATGGATAAGGAAACGTGTACTTCATCGTAGAAAAGTGGCACTTCTGTGTCACTGAAATTTAATTATTTAATAATTTAAAATGTTTAATTATTTAATAATTTAAAATATTTAATTACTTAACAATTTAATTATTATACCTCACGTATGTGGGCTGTGTACTCTGAAATACTGTGACACTCATGTACGTCTGTTAACTGTGTGGAACGTGAAGGATATGCAGTGTATACTGCGTCTTCGTTACAAAGGTTATTCTTTTAATACTTCGTGTGGAAGTAATTGTTACGAAACTTGTAAATACACGCTGTAGAAAAAGTAATGAGTTTTTTGAATACTAAAGCAGGTAGTAAGTGTGGCTACCATCGTTCTTTACAATATTTCAGCAGGCCCATTTATCTGAGGGATAGGTTATGTCCGATTTGCATCAATTGTAAGTAGGGTTTCCTAAAACTTACAAATATTTCCTTACTTTTATATCGAAAAAATTCTAGGACCTTTTAAATAAGCATAGAATTTCTTCGAAAGTTTCGAAAAATACTTTGTTATTCGTTTCGAAAGGATCATTTAAGCAACCTTTAGATGTATTATATTTATACTGTACACCGTTATCCTATTTATTCGATTGGAATTTCCTGTCCAACACGTATTTCATAGCGTGTAATCTGAACTAAATCGCCTGTTAGACACGTGCGTTTTTACCGTTATAGTTCTACACTGAGTTAGGGTGAAAGACATGGTGGGAAATAAATACGTCCTTAAAAAAATCTATATTCAAGTATTATGCCTCGGTTTACATATTCACAGTGTGTATGAAATTAAAATCCCTTTCTAAATCCAAGATCATGTAACTTTTGCAGTTACTGGTGTCTCATTAAAAATTTATATCAAGTACTTTGCTAAAAAAAAATTGGTAGAAACTTCGTGAAATTTAAACTCATGTAAAGGGAAATTGAAAGTGCGTGCAGATATCTGTATATATGACACAGTCACAGAATGGTGGTAGGTGAATTAATAATAAGAAGAAAAATAAACTGTGAGTAATTTTGTTACTCATTTGGTATTACAAAATTGCGATTAGCACATTGAAGCCTTGAGTGTACATTAACTTTTAGTAGAGTCTAACGAAAAAAAAATTAGTTTTCAGTTCTTTCTTTTTTCAGAGGATTCTTGGGGGAGCGGCATTTAAGAAAGGAATGGGTGGAAGGATGAGTAGGATTTTATTTTTTGCGCTTCGTCGCATTTTCAACTCAATTCTTGCTCTCATTTTTCCTCGACTTCTTCTGAACTTTAATTTCCTCGTGGCGTTCAATTATTCACGGCCATACTTAATTCTCTCCTTACCCCTCATCTGCTCCCTACCGGTCCGTGCTACCATCGCTTTCTTCATCCTTCGCTGTCAACCATCATCTAGTCTAATTCTCATCAGATTTAATTCCAAGACAATCTTATCGTTGAAAATTCATCTGCTTTCCCCTTTCTTAGACTACTTTCTGTGTTTTGTTTCAAGTTCATCGCTTCCTGCCATCTCTATTATACATTCGCTCTTCACTCGTATAGTTTGAATCCCTAGATATTTTGCTGAGTTTAGAGTTTTGTTATTGTTTCATGTCCTCGACAATTGTATGCCTTTTTCTTTTCCCACATTCACGGTCTGCTTCCGGATGTTCTCACATTTATAGCACCGAGTAAAGAAGAATAAGTACTTCTATCGAATTAGAAATTTTGTAGATAGTTATGTGTACACTGGCACATGTTCACGGGCACAGAAATCTGGTATCGAATATATCCAGTATTTGTCTTCCTGCTGTCCTAGATACCAACACACTGCTGAGAAATTACCAACTCTTCGTTAAATCATTAATTTCATACATAGATACGTACATATACATACATACATACATACATAAATACATACATACATACATACACACATACATACATACATACACACACACACACACTTACCTACATACGTACGTACATACATACATACACACATACATACATACATACACACACACATACATACATACATACATACATACATACATACATACATACATGCATACATACATACATACATACATACACATACATACATACATACATACATACACATACATACGTACATACATACATACATACACACACGTACATACATATACATACATACATACATACATACGTACATACGTACATACATACATACATACATACATACATACATACATACATACATAGTACATACATAGTACATACATACATACATACATACATACATACATACATACATACATACATACATACATACAACCAAACAAAGCCTAGAGGCAAAACACTGGAAGAATACTTAATAAGTAAAGACCTAAACATCATGAATGAAGAAAGCGAGCTCACCACATTTCAGAGTCGAAGAGGAAGTAGCAACATAGACCTAACGATTGTCAACAACAGACTGCTTAAAAACTTTAACGACTGGGAAATTAGTAGCGACGAAAGCTGCTCTGATCACAACATAATCAAATTCAAGCTAGAACATGAAACCAATCCCGAAACGCAACACAACCACAACGGGATTAGATACATCGTAAAAGAACGGAACTATAACAGATTTGATAAAAATCTTAAAGAACTTGTCGCGAAGAAATTTCTAATGGTAAATCCGGAAGATTCAACGAGCCTGGATAGCGATCTAGCAGCATACATTAAGGAAACAGACGACATAGAAAGCGCCGTAGGAAAACTACAGGAAGCAATAACATCGTCATGTAACAAATCATTCAAAACTAGAGAGACTGCACAGAAAACGATCAGGCACAAATCGGTGCCATGGTGGACAGTGGAACTTACTATCAAAAGGAAAAGATTAAACGCATTAAGAAGACGCTACCAGAGAACGAAAAATGATGCAGCGCTAAGGGAGTACCGCAAAAACACATACTACGAGGAAAAAACAAAATATCAAACAACAATAAAAAGGGAAAAATTAAAATCGTGGAAAGAATACTGCAACCTGACACCGGGCACAAATCCATGGAACGCAGTATACAAGCTGGCACTAAACAAAACAAAGAGAAGCCAAGCGATGACAACCCTGCAAAGACCTGACGGCTCACTCACGAGCGACCTCGAAGAAACCATGAAAGTCATGTTAGACCACTTAATTCCTACAGATGAACTGCTCGACGACACAGACTACCATAAAAGAATCAGGGACCAAACAAAAGAACCCATTTATACAGCGGACGACAGAGACTACTCCCCCGCTGAAGTTAAGAACGCCATAGAGGAATTAAATCACAAAAAAGCGCCCGGGGAAGACGGCATCACAGGAGATATATATCAGAGAGTTTACCAACAATTCCCGACATCTATTAACACAATATACAATGAGTGTTTAAGGAAAGGGTGCTTTCCGAAGACGTGGAAAAAAGTTAAAATAATACGCATTACAAAACCAGGTAAAGAAAACTTAACGGAAGTATCAAAGTTTAGGCTAATAAGTTTAATAAATGTGGGAGGAAAAGTACTAGAAAAATTACTTATAAACAGAATCATGCACCACGTCTACAGCAACGACCTGATGAATCATAACCAGTTTGGTTTTACTCCAAAGAAGAGTGCCACAGACGCTGCGTTAGCAGTTAAGGAGTACTTAGAAGAAGGTATGAGAGAAGGGCACATTGCAATACTTGTTAGCCTCGATGTTAAAGGCGCATTTGACGCTGCTTGGTGGCCAAGCACATTAAAGACACTAAAAGAACTTAAGTGCCCGAAAAATTTGTACAACCTAGCAAAAAGTTACTTTAGCGAAAGGACAGCAACCCTTAGCACAAATACCATGCAAATGGAAAGAGATGTGACCAAAGGCTGCCCACAAGGATCCTGCTGCGGACCTGGCTTTTGGAATATTCAATTCAACTCATTGCTCAATCTTAATTTTGGTAAACGAACCAAGGCAATAGCTTTCGCAGACGATTTACTAATAGCAACGAGGGCGGAAACTATACGAGAGGCTGAAAATTTCACAAACATAGAGATAAGCAAAATATTGAAATGGGCCAAAGACAACAAGATTATATTTAATGAACAAAAATCTAAAGTAATGGTGATTACAAGGAGGAAGAGAAGAGAAAACAAAGACGTACTTATATATTTGAACAATAAACCTTTAGAACAGGTCAACAACATTAATTACCTGGGAATCATTATAGACAGCAAACTGAAATTCAGAGAACACATTACACACACATCAAGGAAGTGCACCACGTTGATACACGCACTAGCCAAATCGGCAAAACTAAGCTGGGGTCTGAAACATGAAGCGCTCAACACCATATACAAAGGAGCCATTTTGCCTATCCTGCTGTATGGTGCGCCAGTATGGATAGATGCCATGGAAAAGAAATGCAACAAGGCCACATACAGTAGAGTGCAACGACTCATGAATATTAAAATAGCAAAAGCTTATCGTACAACTTCCAATGAAGCCCTCTGCGCTCTGACAGGAATTACACCGATAGAAATAAAGGCTCAAGAAACCGCGAAACTATACCGCATCACACGGGATAGACAAAACCTTCAACTGGACCATGATGCAGAGCCGAAGGATTGGATACATCCGGCGGACTCAGTCAGAATCAACGAGCGAAACGAAGAAAAGGAACACACGATTCAAATATTCACCGATGGAAGCAAGAATGAACAAGGGGTTGGCTCGGGAGTCGCTATATACATACAGAACAAATTAACACACCAGATGAAACACAAACTGCACGACAAATGCTCAAACAATCAAGCAGAGCAAATGGCAATAGTAACAGCACTACAGGCAATAGAGACAATTAAACTTAACAATAACATCCCAAGAACAATAATGATACATACAGATAGCAGGATAACTCTGGAGTCACTTAAAAACATGAAAAACAGAAAATACCTCATAGAAGAAATCAGAAAGAAGACTATAGCACTGGAGAGGGAAAACTGGAGCATAGAATACACCTGGATAAAGGCGCACACAGGGCACTATGGAAACGAACTCGCTGACAAACTCGCTAAGGAGGCAACCAGGAACAATTACATATGTTACAACAAAATCCCAAAAAGTGAAATAGAACATCAAGAAAGAGAGAAAAGCATAGAAAAGTGGCAACAACAATGGGACAACTCTACAAAAGGACTAGCAACCAAAGAATTTTTTCCAAACCTCAAGGATAGGTTGAAAAAGAAAATCCACCTAACACCTAACTTCACGGCAATGGTAACAGCACATGGAAAAACAAGATCATACCTGCATCGATTCAAGCTAACAGATTCTCCAGAATGCCCTTGCGGTAACGGTAATCAAACTGTTGAACACCTGATATACGCCTGTAGCAAACTAAACAACGAAAGACAAAAACTAATAGCGCACATCTCCAAAGAAGACAACTGGCCAGTCAGTAAAAGTGAATTAGTGAACAAATACTTAACACAGGTCATTCAATTCGCAAACTCCATTGACTATGAAAAACTGTAACAGATCAATCGGTGCACAATCAGAGTTCTAGACATCTAAACTCAAGGAAGCAAGTGTACAGCAAGGCAAAAATGTAAAAAATGTAAATAATACACACATGAAACAATGATTAATACAAGCATGTAGTATTACAAGATGTAATGGAGCATGCTGTAAATAAATAATAATTAAAAAAAAAACACACATACACACACACACACATACATACATACATACATACATACATACATACATACATACATGCATACATACATACATACATACGTACTTACGTACTACCGTGATAAGTCCCACACTAAATAACATGCAGCTAATTTTATAAGTTGAAAATTCAGCAACATTAAATGGAAGAGTTTTACGGTTGGAGCGTACCTAAATATACTTACAGTTTCTAGTATACTTTCCTCCTCCTAAGCATTAATTTTTGTCGCAGTATTTCATATGACATATCGTTAAAACTTCCTCCAGTGAAAGAAGATCTTTAAAACACAACTTGAGGAGCACGTAGAAATTTTTTCATGTATTTTTCTGGTAATTACTTTCGTTACGTGCTTCAATTTTTGGGTGGGATGGGGTGGGGGTGTAAACTGTTTGCGTCACAGAAACCATATGATGCGAATATTGGTTTGTTTACTAATTAGCAATTTCAGATCAGTCGATCGGTTGTGGCCGATCCCAGTGGCCGCGCTGTCTAGTTGAGTCGGTCTGCGGTCGAGCGCTTGCTGGGATCGTGGGTTCGAATACCACCGGAGCATGGATGTTTGTCTCTTGTGAGTGTTTGTGGGGTGTCAATTAGAGGTCTCTGCGATGGGCCGATCCCTCGTCCAGAGGAGTCCTACCGACTGTGGTGTGTGTCTGTGTGTGATCAAGTGAAAAACTAAAACCTCGACACCTACTGCACCTACTGTGGTTAGGTATAAGAGGTAAGCACTGCGACGAACGATCGGTTATACCCCGTAATGGCAAAGACTCCAGTGTCGCCTACATCCTTAGGTTGACTTTCAGTGCAGAGGAAGCTTCACGATACACTAACCATGTCATACTTAACCTTTGCGTGCAGTGTCAAACCAACTCGAGGCTGTCTGCGACGTGTATTTGATAACGTGTTATTAAACAGGGTGGAAACTAATTGTCGGTGCGCCTGTCATTAACGTTTATTTTGTAATTTTACATTCATCCCCAAATCGCGTCCAAGTTAACATTTATCCACCCGTGGTGCGTATTTAGATTTTAGCGCATGATTTAGGAAAGACAAATTATTTGAATAGAAAAATATAAAGGACACGGAATTTTTTGGAAAATAAAACAGAGGTTTTCCAGAATGCGTTAATATTGCAATAAATTCCTTGGTGCCTAAATATATGACACGAATTTCTAGGGATATTTACCTACGTGCTGTCGCTTTTGGGAGCGCAGGTATTTAAGAGGTTAAGACAGTGTTGTTGGACAAATTGCGACTGTCTACACGCCTATCAGATGACGAAATTAATTAGGAGCCTACGGTTTGAGTATTGCCAAAGTGTAGAGTTTTATAATGAAAAGAAAGGAAAACAAGTGTCTTCGGGACTAAGGCAACATTCCAGTACATACCTTTCTTCGCTAATAAACAACATCCCGAACGTAATGCGTTGTATCGTCTATGTGATTATTGCATGGCAGGTGAAAATTCATTAAAGAACTATAACCGATCAGCCTCGGTTCGATGCCAAGTCGGGGCATCCCTTAGAGTGAGCATGACCGAGCTACTGATTTCGGTCATGGCTGGTTTAAAGCAGTTTGTAAGTTTGGAGAGTCAGAGGAATTCTTGGCTTTTGTACGGCTGTTGCCCACCCCACAGGAGCAGGTAACAAGTTCTCAGGCTGGTGGAGGGTTGCAGTGTTTTCGTTCCTGCCCTTTCTCTTGTTCAGATTCTTGTTTGCTGCAAACCCGATACGAGGCTGCGGAGGTATTTCCTGTGGGTAGAGTAGTCGAGTTGTAGCTTTGTAAAGCGACACACGATAGGCACGTGAACACAGAACTAAACGACACTGGCAACTATCAAAAAATTAATAAACTGCACTGTTATGCTATTATTGGGCAATGTAGTAATAAAGCAATCACAGTTTGAATGACAACGGTGCCTAAAGTGTTTGGTGCAGCGCTACCTACAGTTTCCCTGCTTCCTCACACATATTCCCGGAGGCAGGGAGGGATCTGCCATGAACCTGTGCATAGTCGGTTCAGTAAGCCATCGCGACGGTTACAGAAATCTCATCACACTGTTTTCTCCTTTTAGACGCCTCACCTTTTACGCATACCGGCCTGTGCTTTATATCAAAACGCGTTAATTCTCTCAAGCAAGATTAACGGAGCTTTATGCACTTTGCGTAATCGGAAGAATTATTTGTCCAGTACAGACGTCGTGTGCCGCAGTTAGTTGGCATGGTATTCAGGGAAGTGCTGTGTATATTGACTTTCGTACAACCACTTTCACATCGTATCCAATCCAAAATAAATATCAAATATCATCCATGATCTTCTGTGAAGGTAGAAGTAAATTTTTGTGATAGCAAACCGTGTACGTTATGAACCTTGTTTTGAGTTACAAGAAGTAATTAATAAAAACACGCAACAGTGTAGCGTTAAACTGTACATTTACTTTTGTATGGGTAAGGAATTTGATCTGTTCCGCGAAGGGAAGAGCAAATTCATAATTTTTGAAAGCTCGTTACTGATGAAAATATTTAAATTTAAAATGTCGCAGTTAGTAGTTGAGCGGAAAACACTGCGTAACGTTACGCTTATAATACGTACTGTTCAGTGAGTATTTTGATCAACTGAGTGGCTGATTGCTGTTAATGAAGAAGTTTGAAGCATAACTAGGACATCACAGGAGACCAAATGATTTGAATAAATATATTCCCATGGGAACAAAATAGAACAATATCGATATCTTTATTTCTGAATTTCCATATAAATGCCTACAAAAACACCTTTGTAAGGTGCGACATAAAAAACGAAAGTAAAAATATATGTTAGACGCGTTCGCATAGTCGCGAAAACCGTCTATTAGCTTCGTCGTGTACGTCTATCTGTCTGTCTGACCGTCTGTCCGCGTGTATCAGTGCGGTTCCCAGTGGACGGACTTTTGTACTGGGGTGCTTGTAGGAAAACCTGGCGAGAAATTACAAATTTGGTTGAATCGGACAAAAGCGTCGGGCCTTTACATGAAGATCTAAGTATTGTGTGTTGTAGCCGCTGACAGATTCGCCATGGAAGCATTTCTGTGCAATATTCAATATTTTTTATTGTTGAGAGCGATATGTAGCTTAACAATACACACAGAACGTATTGTTGCATTTGCATGGCAATAATGGTTACGGGAAATCGCCACAATGTTACGTTACATGCGTATTACATGTGTTGTTATTTACAGTTTAATACAAATGCAACAGTTTTCGCTACATGAACAATTACGTGTCGCAGAATATGCCGTAGACTACCCGATTACAATTTCGTCAGAACGTACGTGCTCATTGATTTAGCTAGGAGTTAACACGAAGGCAGCATGGAAGTTAAGGCCCAAGTTGATTCTGAGTGGCTAAAAGGTGGTATGTTCAGCTGTAACGTGTTGTTGTAAGTGTAAAACCGACAGAAAGAATGTAGACAGACGTTGTAGAACATGCACATTCTTGTGAACACGGTAACGGACATCCGGATTCCACAATATGCAGAGAATTTCTGGAGTAGCTGAGCCATTCTGAAGGACTGCAATCCATGGAATTAGTTACCAGAGATTGCAGAATGAGTAGATTTAGTCCCGACGTAGATTGGTATACGAATCGTCCCTTGTCATGTGTTGTAACCCGAGTTATTGCGCTCGTAATAACGATTAATAATAGGGTATTAATAGAGCGAATTTATAGTCAGATTCTGCGCCATTTGCTGAAAACCTTGTAACGTTTCTACGTGTAAATACCGCAGCAATTTGATTTCACGGAAAGTTTTTACTAAAGCATTGCATTTATTGACAAACTGTACAAATTTTGCAAGCGACACAATTTAACACAAATCAAATTTTGCAAGCGACACAATTTAACACAAATCTATGTCATTTTTTAAATACACTTTCAAGTTTCTGCTTCTAAATCCCGGACCAATTTCTTCATATTCAGAGCATTTTTAGTAAACATTCATGCTTGCGGAGGAATTTTGTAAATGCCGCCCCCCCCCTCCGTAAATTAAGTGTTCTTTAGAAGCCCACCATCGCTAAAGTATTAAACACTCGTAGGAAAAATGTTTTATTCCAATCGGGCAAAGTTTTATGTTCATGTTCTTGTAGTCGCGCTGTCCGCTATATTTGTTTCAAGTATGTTATTTAAGGGCGCTGCCAATTTCAAGATTATATCGTTGGTGTTAGATGAGTGAATGTGTGTGGAGCATTGGTGGAAAAATATAGACAGGTAAAACGGAGTTATTTGGAAATAAACCTGTCCCTTTGCCTCTTTTGTCCTCCTGTATTCCTATACAGATTTTTAAAAATAGTCGTATCCCAGAAGGTGAATAGATTAGAGCACTTAACCTTTTAAAGCCTAGCGGTAACTTTACGTACCACCAGGTTTAACATTAAAAAATTCTACGTGGTGCCCACATTGCGTTTATGTGTTTTGTACGGATCTCAGAACAAACAGCAACTTTTGCCTTATAAAACATTAAGAGATTGGTTTTTATAACCGAAGTGGAGAGTGTTTACAGCGCGGTATGCACTGAGTCCTTATATAAAGCAGATACGCTTCGTCTTTAAAGGGTTAAGAGTAACATTTTACAGTGCAGGCAGTTTGACATGGTGACAACAGAATTATCCTGCGACCTAATGCGGCTAACTTATAATTTAACGTTTTTATGAAAAATAATTAGAAAAGCGATGACAGAGGCTGATGTATCGTTATAATACACGTGTTTAAAAGGAACTCTGGAGGTGACTCACACAACACAGAGTTAAATCATGAACTGCATTTTTCCAGTGTATGTGTCAGTGTTGAAATTAGGCACTAATTGTAAAATAATTACGTCACATAACAACAGACACGTCAAGGACATTCCTTGCACGATGCTTTGAAAATCTAATAGAGAAAATACGGAACTGTTTGTGTGACGGTTACTTCAGAAAAGCTGATCGAGTTCTTGCCGTTAGCATATCCTGCTTTAAGTTGTGGAACACGTGGTGTATTAGATGCTTGCCGTCTCTTACAACAACGTTTTATGATGTGCGTCAGATAATAAGGACAAGTTTTCTGTCTTTTCTCAACATCTTCCCTCTGTCTCGTGTGCCTCTATGTGCATATAATCTCCAACTCCGGATGGCAGCAAAACCCACAACGCTCTTCCCTTCCTCCTACCATTATGAGTGTCAGAGACTTATGAGTGTTTACTGTCTACAGAACCAAATTAGACTAAGCTGGAAAGGACCAACCTTACGTGAAGTTGTGTGGATACAAGTCTTCTTAACTGCGTCATAATCAGAGAACTGGCTCTGGAGTCCAATTTAATGGAACGATTTTTGTGTCAGGGCTGTTATATTTGAATTAATTTAGGATTCTTCAAGCTTTATGACAGATTGTTGGGATTACCTGAGGGCCTTAAGTTCATTGCCAAAGACTTAAGGAGCAGAATGAAGCGGAATTGTTTGGTGACTATCTGGCAGAAATTCTTTTGAAACAGGCGGCCAAAGAACACTGGACGGACTAAATTTAAAATTGTAAAGTACTTATATGTCGGGTTTTCCGCTCGTAAACTCTTACCTAGTGGGTCTGCAATACAATTCAGAGGTACGATATAATCTGTGAAGTTTAAGTGGTTGGTAGTACTTCAGCAGAAATGGACCTTCTAACGTAATATTCACGCGCTGTCCGCCCCATTGATGTGACTTCACTTACAAACAAGCATTAATTCCATCTGTTGGATGGCAGCTGTCTGATGGCGCTGTTCTATTCGCAACACTGCCATAAACATGGCAAACTGCTACCCATGCAAACCCCTACTCTGAAGTCACTCAAAAACTAAATTCTGTCATATCCGTGACAAAAGCTTAGGCCTAACCATGGATACCCTGCAACAGTGCAAAATGGGTTTGACTCGTAGATCTATTCAATTATGCGATGGGCTGTAGATGTGTAAGGCAGATGACGAGAGGCCTTACAAGATAGCTGTCATGAATTTTGTCCCGCCAGTGGAACTGTAGAATAGTCCTTCAAGTAGCCTGCGACCATACTTTCACTTCCTTTCTACTTAAGCGTTCACGAATCCTTTAATCCGACGTACACAGTTTGAAAAAGTCGTTAGGTAAACTGTTGCTTTTTTGAGACGATTCGGGTGCCCAGTCTTGGCCATGAATGGCGTCGCATCACATCCTGCGTGCAACAACACCTAACACATCTGTAACATTTAAACGAATTAACTGGCCATTGTTAATTTATTACCGAAAACAAAACCAAAAACTCAACATACAATATTAAACGACTCGTACTTACTTTTACCGTACGACTTTCTGTGCAGTGTTTATTGTCTTAATCTTTCTCTTCCTTTCCAGATCCTGTTTTATTTCTTCCTGTGTTTTTTCGCTTTATTTGGTTTAAAATTCTTTCTTCGCTTGTGTAATGTCTGTTGTCTTTGCTGTTGTACCACCGTTTCTACTAACTGACATCCCATACTTCTAACAGGCAATAGACAGCCGTATTGTCCTACGTCGTTGTGCCACAACATTATGTGCAGTTACTTCAGAATTTTCAGTGTTCTTTGGGATTGGCCTTCCGCCATATCCGAGGTAAATTCAAGTTGATACTTTATACGTGGCACTAATTGCACATATTTGCTCATTGTACCGAACATCCTGTCTTTCGAAATACATTGTCCGTATAGTTCCTTTGTGTTAATATTTCGAGGACTGAAACCAACACTTAAGGTAACCGAATGTAATTCCCAGTTATTACATACGCATTCCACGCCTTTTTTTTGTGCGAGATAATTCCATTTGCCTTGGTTGTTCCCTACAGCAGATAATATCCCGAAATAAAGGGAATCCATTTGTACGCACAGTTTTGACTAAATCTACATTCAGGCCTACTGGGTGGCAACGAACAATACAATGAGGTTTAAAATGTTTTCCTATATAGATACGTACGGACACGTATTCTGTGCAAAGTGACGTTACCAGTGGGAATATTTGTCAGACACCAAGAGTTGCTTGCATATTATGGCAACGCCTTTGCCTTCTGTCATGACTGTTTTGGCACCTCGCAACGTCAGACACACCCTGTAACCATAGCAACAGTGCTAGAGTGCCTCAGCGAGCACCGCATAGAGGACACAACAAAGGTTATCATGACAACATATCAAACAACGAAGCGTATAAGAAACAAATGAACCAAAGACATTGTACCCAGGAGGATGGTTCGGTATTTATCCTCGTAAAACCAACCAGCCTACACGCACTTACGGAGATGGTCGTGTTATCTTTACACAAAATCACTGAGCCGCTACAGAACACACTGTACTTGTATATATACGCCCTGTTTTAATAACCCCAAACTCTGTATTTTGGTCACCAGTGGCGTAGCTAGGGCAATGAGGGGGACTATCAATTCCCACTCCCTCTGTTTGGAGTCAAATAAAAAAAATTTCCCAAAATAAATGGCATCTCGCAAATTACGATTCTGTAAATAGGAAACTTAAAATCATGAAAACCTATTTTCTAATGTCTGTATAATATTCTGTGTAATATATATTTTTTTTGTGGGAACATAAATGTGAGTACAGCATTAACTTCATATCAGCGGTAAGGATATTGTTCTTATACGAACTTCTGCACGGGAACTAGAGCAATGTAAAAGTTTAAAGTTTTAAAACCCAATAAAATGCTGAAATGTTGAAATGAAATTGTAAAAAAATATACCTGCTGCATTGCGGCCGGGCTGCAGTCCTACCGGGTTCCCTTTCTAATACCACCCCTTTCAAAAATGCTCGCTGTGCCACTGTTTCCCACACAAGTGTATTTATAAATGTCATTTGATTTTCTGGATAAACAGCGGTTGTTTGCCTAAATAACAATACAGTGATATTTGTGATATAAATGCGTATTTGACTTATAAATTTAGTGCTGAAATATTACGTAGATAAATGATATGCTTCAAAGAATTAGAAAAAATGTCGTATCTCCTTAGACATCTAAAATATATATTAAATACTAAAAGATCGGGCTGGTATTGGTGCTAATAGCATGTTTCTCCCTTCTTAAAGTTATACCGCCTGCTGTGTTGATATTGTTAATAAGTGATATTTAAGAATCGACTGTGTTTTCGTGGTGTCTTAACCAGACGTGACGATAAGTCGTCGGATTTCTTCAGAAGTTGGAACTGAGCGCATACGATTCCGTGAGGTAAGAAAATAAAATAAGGTACATTGAAAAAGTAAATGATCCTGAAATTGAGGAATGTGATACTTTCCACATATTAATAACGCTACATTTATAATGAAGAAGAGAATTTCCATTTTTCTACCCGATACACAGTTGTAGTTATTAGTTTATTTAGCGACAGGTTTTTATTTCTGTTAGTTACGTAGGACGAACACAAGAGCGACTGCGCGTGGTGAATAAGGCTGTATTGAAGGCAGAAGTATTCGTGTGCTGTACAGGACTACCTCAACGGAAGGGAATTCGAACAGTACGTACAGAGTGCTACATTGTGTGGGGGTACTGCCGGCTGGCTCGCAGTTCACCTACATAATGGATCTCAGAAATGATTGGACTCTCTGTCTACCAAGCAGAAACGATTTGTACATTGTCAGAGTTCTGTGCCTGGCAGGACACTGAATAACGCAGGTAAAGGCGATTAGCACAATGAATTTCAGCCCCCACTAACCACTCGTCTAAAGCAGTCACCAGCATTTATTGAATGAGGGAAGGTAATTTCTCTCCTTAATGATCTGTTCAATTTGCATGTCGGTTGCCAATTCTGTATTGAAACTGACATCATTAATCCGTTAATTCTTAAGTTCTCCTTTGTTTCATGCGATTCAGTTACCTTTCGTCAGGGGTACACACCATTCTTTAAGAAAATTGGTGTTAAAAGTTTAGTGCTCATGTTTTCAACATTATTACTTCAGTTTATATTCCGTTTATTTATATAAAACTGAGAGTAGAGTATCTAGATGGGCAGATAAAAAGCACATGAAGAATTTTGATAAAGAAAACAAATGTATAAGTACGTGGAAGACAGTGACGGAGACTTGAGGCTAACAGTTCAACAGTTCAACAGACCACACAGCGATTTGTTGTTGAATATCACTATTAGTTCTCTGATGGCAGTTAATCTGTGGAGGCTGATCTCAATTTTAAACAACTCTTCTTCTTGTCGTGAGGCATTTTGTTCTTCACAATATTCTCTAATAATTGATGGATCACTTTTACCCAGTGTACATAAAATACTTCAACACATTACATTGTTTAGAATATTTGGTTAGTTATCTTGGTCATCATCATCACGAAGTTGTCGTGGAGTTGGGCCACTTGTTGACCCGTTCTGGTCTCACATACTGAGAAGTCTCTTCAATGGTCTTTCCGTGGTCCTCCTGCCTTTTTGGTGTGTAGTTTTCCGTATCCTGGGTAATCTGCTACGGGTCAGTCTATTTACACGTATCCAGTTTCTCTTATGTTCCTGTATTTTGTCCAAAAAGTTATCTTGATTACGGCTAAAATAACTGCTAATTTTATAATTTTATAGACAATTTTCGCATCTAACATATTGTTTGACTTCAGTACGATGAAACTACTCTACCTTAACTAATTGTAACACATTAGTATGCTTTATTAATAGACAACACTGATTTAAATTTAGTACCTAAATTCCACGCGGAGTAAATACATCCGTATGTGCTGCAGGCAAGACATGCTTCCATCCACAGAGCTTATACTCTGCTTTTTTTAGAACATTGTTCCTAAATGTATTTTGTTTTATGTTATCATTACTATTAGAATGTGTTCTAATATGCCGGTATTCAAAATAGATTGTAGTAACTAAATTCCTGCTGTATTTAATGCCAAAGAAACCTCATTACAGGCCTAGACAGGCCCGTAGGGTTCCAGGAGGTTGAGGCTCCCAGATTTCTAGACAATCGGCACATGAAAGTGGTCAGATTTCCATCCCTACGCACTGGCCGCCTTTACCCCCCAGGAAATAGTCCTGGTACTCATTTGTGTTAGAGGCTGAGTCGCGCCCAGGGCCATAGTGCGACCGAAAGGAGTATGTCAATGAAAAATTCCAATGACACCATTGGGAATCGAACCCGTTACCTTCCGGTTTGTAGCGCAGTGCGCTGTATTTAATTCCTCCTTTATTAATAAGCTGCCCTAATCTTATCATTCACATAAATTAACATTATATAACACTGTATATTATATCACATTACTTGCCAACAGTGACACTTGTGGAAGTATGGCGTATAAACAGTGCTTTTAAGTTAAGTTACCGATGCTTGAAATGAGTATGCGATTTTGTGTCAGCAGTGTTAATTTTTCTGCTTCTGATGTCATAAACGAGTAAACTCGTAAATTAATTAGTATGTAAAACTGCAATTCGAAATTAAACCCTTCTGTTTAATGTGTGATCTCGTTATTCTCTTTGTCGGGTTTCGTAACTACGAAATACTCCGACGAAGGTTTCGGTCTCACAAGAAGCTCCTCGTTATGATTTAAATTTCGAAATTGGATCGGTCGAGACGTTTGAATGAAGTTACTTTTGAGCTGACAGCGTTGATGTAGTATTCAATTAGGAACAGAGCATAAAAATGTAGCACATGCATCTTAGTAAAAAATGTAACACATATATCTTAGTTAAAAAAGAAGGAATTTTAGCATATCTGCACCTGTTAATGCTTTATACAAACGCGATCGAAGAAAATGGAGAATTGATAAATTTTATTTTACCTCTGAACGTTTTAACATGCGATATGTTATAGTTTATTGTAAAAGTCACATTAAATACCGTAATTTTGCAATCATTGAGAAATCTCACACAAACTTTTAGTTCGACATTTTATGCCGAGCGTATTTAAATTCGCGACAGACTCTCTACGCCTGTCAATATAAAAGCATTTTCTGTCATATTTTGTGGCATTATATTTGCGTCGTTTTATCTTTCTGTCAGGGTTCAGGTAAGCATAACAACCTGGCCATAAGTTAATATTCAGAGCCAATATTATGGGAAACATTTGTATAAAAGGGAATGTTGTGTATGCCAGGAAGGCGATTATGAGTCTGATGCAATCGGATGCGAGTAATAGTGGATCAGACCCCAAAACCGTATCGTCTGATTAACCGTATATTTTGGGACACTCCTGTAGAATATGTCCGCTTTATTTCCTGTCTTACATGGCTTTAGGAGCAGAACCGTAACACGTTTCGGCTTCATAAACATGTGAAGTTGCAGTAAACCGAAGAATGTCGTAAAAATTCGGCACAGATCTTAATTAGGTTATCCTGTAATAGGATCCTATTAACGCAGTTTCACTCAATGCTAGGGATCAGTTCCAACGAGCCATGCACAGCTACCATAAATCATTAACGAAAATCTAACCTCAATTTATGCCGACGAGCAGAGATACATTTGTTCTCAGTCACAACTTAACCAACTGTAACAGTGATCTGGGACACGGATGCAAAGTAAGCACCGACAGATACTTCAAAAATGTTACTTAGCTGGTACTTCATCATCGCCATAAACGGCATATTCCCATGCACCTTTCATAATATTCAAAAGTAAAATTCTTTGATGCAACGCGACAACAAATGGGCGGACATAATTTAGCGGCATACAAATTCTTCGAAGTGAACAGTTGATATCTCTAGGTGCGATCAGCACAGAAGTCCCTTGTGTTATATATTAAATGGTGATTTCTTTGAGTTTGTACCTGTTTTCGCCAATTTGCCGCTTCCATGTTTTGATATGCGCACTTCTGTGCATTGAACGACGTTTTTAAGTTAGTTATACTCTTAATCTTGCATAAAGTAAATGAGAAACAAATAATAATTAAGAACGACGCTGTCAACGGAACGGTGTAATGAAAACATTCCTCGTTCGTGTTCAAGGGACTCAGGTTTCGACGGTTGGCATGATGATTACCGTGAGTGATGATTTCTGTGGTTTCTGTCATTTTCTGAGGGTCACTGGTTCTCGAACTTTTTCGCCGGCGTATCACGAAATGGAGCTTAACAGATTCAATATACCAAGAGTATTTTCTGTGTTTAAATAAAGCTGAAATTGGAAAGACTGGCTGACAGTGGGGGATGAGATATATAATGCTGAAAGCAATTTGCGCACTATTACTGTATGTGGCTTATGTGTTATTAATTTTTAGATTTTTGTTACGCGTACCACAGATTGAGAATAAATGCTTTAGGTAATTGATAGAACAGTGTCTCAAATAGTCTGGAAGTGTTTTATTGTATTTCACGAAACAATCTTTCTGTATGTAGGATCTAATATGTAATCCATTTATAAAGAGTCGTTAAATGGGTAAGAAGAGAGAGGCAACGAAGCACGGTAATGGGGTAATTTACTCTTCAATTTTGTTTATCCGTTTTTTGATGCAATAGCTTAGTAAGATAGGGCGCGTAATCCGCAATGAATAATGTGAATCATTTGTCCGGGACAGAACAATGCACGGAAGGAACAACCTTCAAATAATATTTTGCAAATGCAGTGAGTATTAAAGAAATTTACAGCGTGGTTTATTGTAAATGTCGCTAACCGGTTGAATAACTTTTGGGTCACTCTGTACCCGTCAAGAAGTTGCGTAGAAAGGTGTACGAATCTATGCACGCCGCTTGTTATTTCTTTCCTTGTAATCTTATATCGCAGCATCCTGTTTCGTTCTTGTATGCCGAACGTGCGTTTCCTTCACTCTCAGGACCCCACGAAACAGTGGCGCCGTTGTCAGGCAATATTTTATTTTGATGGCGTCGGCGACCTGCTGAAAATGATATCGTAATAAAATGTAACTGCAATTGGCAGCCCTGTCCGCGTTTTGTGTTCTATAGTGCTGAGCGCCACACAAAAATTCGTTGTAATTCCAGGGTCTCCTAAAATTTCGGACAGATTAGTTATGGCCTTGTGTAGCTAATATCGAACATTTTGGCGTATGTCGCAACGAACTGTCTACTAATTCTGTTTCGAGTGTTCTGTTTTAAAAATGTAAACAAGGCGAACCTGTTGAAATATAGCTGCAAGATAGCAGTAAAGCAAGTGTTTGATGGGAGTGGTGGAAGTCTTTTATGTAGGTTTTGGACTTCGTACGATATTATAAGTAATGCCATGTAATAAAATGGCGAACGTTTTGGAAACTACATACAGGGAGTAAATTTTTAACTATACCATCGCCATGAGTGTCGAAAGAAATACGTGTGTTAGAATTACTGTACTTCAACATAGTAAATTTATTACACCAACCAAATGCACACTGCTATGTACACATAAGTGTTGTACATAAAGGTGCGGCATATTTCGGTGTTAGTGCACAATCCTTAGGGAGCAGAGGCTGCCAAATCTAAAACCAACTGTCATTGACGAGTCACTGTTTGTATGGTTGCACAGTTTGTATGGTTGTAGGCTACGTCGTTAATATATCCATCACATAAAAGCACAGCCTCTATTTTGAAATACGTACGGTTGAAACAGGATTAAAATATTCTGTACAAGACAAATAATATGTTTTTTAACAGATTATAGTTATATTGTTGGTAATGGAGACCTCTAGTGTGGTGGCATTATATGTTGGCCACAATACTAACTTACCCAGTTCTTCCCTCTTCTACGTACTTGTTCACATTAGGTGTCGAGAGTTTTGTGATTTCACTTGATCACACTCAAACACACACCACAGTCGGTAGGACTCCTCTGGACGAGGGATCGGCTCCTCGCATAGACCTCTACCTGACAACGCAAACACTGTACAAGACAAACATCCATGCCCCAGGTGGAATTCGAACCCACGATCCCAGCAAGCGCTCGGCCGCAGACCTGCGCCTTAGACCGCGCGATGTTGGCCACAATACGTAACTCAATCCAAAGCAGATCGGGTCCCTATGTTGTGTATTGCCTTCTACCGGCGTCAGCAGCAGGTACACGACACAGTTTTAAAGTTACTCTGTTTAATCTATCCGTGAGTAATACATGTCTGTATGAAGAAATTAATTTTAATATATCATCGATTAAAGTTGACAATATCAATTAATCGTATCTATTTTTCTCGCTGTGTTCGTGTATTTTAAATCTTAATGCCTGCATCAGCTTTGTAGTTTCACAATGTCACGCTTCCATCAGCCATTTGCCTTCTTTAATTGCCCTGTATGCAGTCTGCATATCGTTCCCCATGCATCTTGATAATGATTTAAGTTTCTGGTTTACTGTTTCTTCCTGCAATAATGTTTATAAGAAACTGTTTTCACTGGTTGATTCGTAAGTAATCTAACAATACGGTACGAGATGAACAGATTATTTTAGGTCGTGTATGGTGGGCGGATAATTTGTAGTTCGAATTGGAAATGAAGTCACGGTCTTTGAACTGCTCGAAAATTAGGTGCGCTGTTCGAACGCCATTCGGAATTTAACGGAAGTTAATTGCATATCCGTCACTGTCTGTTACACTGTGTTTCCTTTGTCTGCTCTAAGCAGATTCGTAAAATGGGCCGATTCCTCATCCAAGAAGCCCTTCATGAAACCTCACTAATTAAATGTATTATAATTATATAAATCCTGTAGATTCGTTTTGATTTACGGACAAAGTAAATGCTACAGAAGAAGGAGGAACTGGTATTAGATTATTTGAGTGTTTAGATACTAATTTTCTGGTTTATTTAAAGACTACTTCGACATCCGTAACGGAGAAGTCGTAAAATAAGAAGAGGCAATGATCGTTATGTAGACGAAAATGAGGAAGGAGATGTTAATGACATTTTTCAGCAACTGATATCCAGGCATTTTTTTCAACAGGGTGAAGAAAAGCAAAAAAAAAAAAAAAATATTAAGTCAGCCAACAGACGTTTGAACCAGATACATCACGAATAAAATTCTGTTCAAGGTCGTTACTCTTACACCATGGCCTTTATTGCGGTATAGTATCTCACATTTCACCTGCAGATGCCAACACCGTGACACCACGAAACAACTCGATTGGTGCAGCTGGTGTTCCAGCCGTCAGGTAAAAACCGTTCCGTTCAAATACCAGCCCCAGCTGTTACCGCTCGAGTTTAAGTGCTTGACAACACACCCGTATGCTTGTCCTACACAAAAGAAGATAGTATATTTCTCCAGGACTGTAATAATTATATACGAAACTCCAAAACGTCCATACCGGCTTTGGGGCATTCAGACTTCTATTAAATAGGTACCTGTTTCTTTCCTCGCGGGGTTAGTTGGCGATGACGTGAAGATGACCTCAACCTAGTGTGGAAGTTACGAATGACTGAAATACAACGTTACTCCGCCTATATGTCTTGAAGGCATGCGTGAACGTGGACACCTTTATTCTTTTTAGACTTCATTATATGGTCTTCAGTTTCACTGCAGCAGTAAATGTTACATAAAAGGATTTTGGGTTCTCAACATGTAGGCCTAGGGGTATATTTCCATTATTACGCAGTGCGTAGTGTTATTACACATTACTGCAATATGTGTGTATTGACACACAATTTGAAATATTATCTGCAGCTTGCTAATTAACACACATGAAAATAGTGGAATATAAACCAACATCAGCAGGCCACATTCGTCAAATTGGAACTGTTTATCTCGCTCATACATTCGGGTAAACATAGTAAATTAATTTGCATGGATATGTCTGAACAGGTGACATGTACTGCTAGTAACACATTAGCTGCAGGGGGCAGTGCAGTATACTGGACTGGGGGGGACGTTTGAACCTGCGGGCTCTTTAAATTTTGGTACTGATTCAGGGCATCATGTTCAGCAAATAGATCCAACAGTATGTCCATAGTTTATACAAAATTCATATCGCTTTTCGGGTAAAAGTCTGAATGTCATGCCACGGTAAATAAACGTTTCAGTTAGTGTGAGCAACGCACAAATGTGGCAACTTATTTATGGATACTATAGCATTATAAGTAATAATACTGGCAAGCGTATTTCTGCAACATCCGTGACGTTGGCAGATTCATTACACCTAATTTATGTTACATTTTGGCCTGTGTGTGAAATACACTTAATATAAATGACATTTCGGGAGATGGTGCTAGTTCCATCCGCAGGAAAACGTCGCAATTTAAGCGGATATGTTTCCTTCAATACTACGTGTTTTGATGCCGATCTACCGGCGACTTCGAAAACACTAAAAATAATGCAAATTAATTAATTTGCTTGTCATAACTATTGGAGATTATTACTGACCTATGAATTGGGACAGTGTTAAAAAGGTATTAACTTAAGGGCACTCATGACACGCTACTTAGATGCGGAAACAAGCCACGTAGGAAGAATTGTGGTGGGTAAACGTCATAGAACGTGGCCACTTGGAAATGACAAAAAATGTGAGGATGACATTTCAAATAGATTTTGAGTACTGATACCTTGATGATGTCAAATGCATTTGTTTATGTGGAATCTTTAGTTGAGACATCTCGCTGTGCTCCAGACAACATACAGTCGGCACAAAAATATGTATCATTCGCGTTCACGCTCAGGGTGAGTATTGTGAGCCGAAACATGCAGTAGAAGCAATGAAAGTAAAATGTGTTTTGCCGACTGTACGCTTTTCTTATATATGTCTATACGTGTATATATGTATATATATATATATATATTGCACACAATAATTGCAAAATTTTATTTTCGGCGTTAGCATTTTTCAATATTCAGTATTACCCATAATTCAGGAGGGGAGACTTTGTTGAGTCGTAACAATGCCTGGATAACAGGACAAATGTAAATATAAGTCGGAACAATTACACCTGCAGCTGGAAACGATTTAGATTATATTTATTATTATTATTATTATTATTATTATTATTACGACGTGTAAAATGACGATGTTGCAGTCGAGGCAGATAAAAATGCAATTATGTGCATGAAATTATAAAGACTAACAGAACGGTTTGGTGCAGCAGTAACACTTTAGATTTGTTTTCGGGACATTCATGGTTCAAATCTCGGCCAGATCGTCGGCTTTTCTGTCCGAGGTTTATCGTGGTTTACTCATCCCTCGATACAAATGTAGGTATAGTGTCTGGATTAGTGCACGAACATTCGAGTCTATAGCTTCTGGTAGCGATAGCTTTCTAAAATGAGCTAAGAATACGCTGAGAGAGTTAAGTATGAACGTAGCGTCAGTGACTGTTCTGCAGATTGAGATAGTCTGTGGGAGAAGTCAGTCGGTTAGCACCCAACGCATCAGTCCTGGCAGTCACATGACGATGCAGCAGCTTAAAACAGGCCACAGTCGCTCTGTTCTGAATCTCTGTTGATCCTTTACAACGGACTTTTCCCATCTTATCACGCAGTAAATCCGCCCATCAGCAGAGTTATCAAATGACAGGGTAACAACACACGACCATCCCTAAACCTGCTCGCAGATTTTTCTAGGGAATTCCGTTCAAAGTCTAGCGTGAACATCAGATTTTCACGTTTCGTCCTGCGTTATTTAACGAAAATTTAATTAACTGCAGAGTTTATTCAGCGGTAATGTGATAAAATTTGTTACAGAAGTATGCTAACTTACCGACGGCGGAATGTTAACCCTTGCCCTTTTAATTACTAATATTCCCACAAGAGGTCAGTGGCATACAACGAAGACCAGCTTGCCAGTAATTTGGATCGATGCCAAGTGCACGGTACACGTAGTCCGAATCTATATCCTGTATTTCAAAACGAAGTGACAGGGGTAGATCATTTTCTAGGAAGAGTTAATTTCAAATTTTTTTACCGTATTAACCGATTTTCACGAAATGTTGTAAGGAAGTTATATCACCCCAGTCTCATAGCTTTTAATTTCCTGTTATCGTCAAATACAGCGTAGGAGATGCGTAAGCATGCGAAATGTGACCGAGTGCAACTGCACTTGCCTTATGTCGATCCACACTACTGAAACTATTTGTGTAAATACTAAAGACTAAGAATTTGGTGAAGGGGATTGCTTGTAGAATGTAAACGGCCTACATGGTGCCTGCATGAAATCTGGAATAGGTGTCAGTTTGAAGGCGTTAGCTAATAAGTCGCTGCAGCCCAGCTAGTGAAGTGGGACCGCGTAAGATACATAGCTGCCAAGTCAGTGATTAAGAAACTGGCTGCGGTGCGGAACTCTCAACGTTATATGCGACAAATTGCACCAAGAAAACTGTAGGCCTGCTTTATAACAGTCATTCAGTGCAGTTCGATTCAACTGGTATTTATTAACGTGCAGGCTTAACAGCACAAGTGCCTATTATAAAGCCAGCACAAAAACGCAAATACAACACAAAAACAGCACAAATACACAAAACAAACACTAAACAAACAAAAAGAAAACAATATTGCAGGAAAAGAAATTTAAATGTACTGGGTCAAAATCCCTATACTCTGAAAAAACACAGATAAGTCTTTTTAAAGATGTCCCAGTTTAGTGCAAAATCTGTTTTAAAGAAGCAATGGGCTTCCTAAGAATATCGGTGTCTTTGCACACGCGGTTAGCAGCCGTAACACATCGCGCTGTCGGAGAATTTTTACAAGCAGCAGCGAACAGACGAGAGTTTCTGACATTATAAGAAGGAACTCGAGTACCAGTAGTATCCAAAACAGACGGGCAACATTCTAACCTGAATAAACAGAAATAAAAAATAGTGCATCCAAATGAAGTCTTCTGTCGTGCAGGCTGTGAAGCTTCAGAAATTCAAGAAAATCCTCGTTAAGTAACATGGTCTTGAGTAAAAAAACGATTTTGACACAGGGTTACGAACTTCCGCTGAATGCATTCCAGCTTTTGGCGTCACTGGCCGTTATAGAGTTCCATACAGTTGAGGCATACTCAGGTTTGGGTCTACCTAGGGTTAAATACAGTATCGGTAGACTATCAAGGGTAGAAAGGGAACAGGTTACAGTTCGTGTTAAGCCCAGCGTCCTTACGGATTGTGAGAAAATGTAGTCTACATGTGCGTGGAAATGCAATTTTTGATCAAGTTGTACCCCAAGGTCTTTGAGAGTGTCAGTACGGGTTATAAAGGAGTCACATATTTTATAACTGTAACAAAGAACATTTGTTTTCCTAGTGAAAGAAATAACCCAAGTTTTGCTTATGTTTAATTTCATGAAGTTAGCAGTGCACCAACCTTGTATGCGTTCGATATCAGATTGCAGCAGAATGTAATCGTAGACGGAATTTATAGCACGAAAGATTTTAAAATCGTCAGCAAATAACAATTACTTTACAAACGTCGTTAATGAGTATATTAAAAAGCTAAGGGCCTAAAACAGATTCTTGTGGGACCCGCGAAAGAATTTCAATCGGTAACGAGAAGTATCTAAAATGCGTACAAATGATTGCCGATTAGTAAGGTAACTACAAAACCATTTCACGTAACCATCGGAAAGCCCATACGCACAAAGTTTGTGAAGTACGTAAAATAGGATGCGAGACAAGGTCAAATGCACTTATAATGTCTTATACTTGACGTTTAGAGCTAATTGGAGGAAAAATAAAATCGAGATAAGTTACTAAATTAGTTGTTGCAAATTTAGATTTTAAAAACCGATGTTCACTAGGATTTAGTTTATAATGCTAATAATAATAATAATAATAATAATAATAATAATAATACGTAATAGTTAATACATGCAGTATAGTCAGAAAGTTTTTGGAAGAACAGTGAATGAGAAGTGCTTGGTCAGTGAAACCTGTACTCATTTGAGAACCAGATAAAAGGCTGTGAAGTAAGAAATATGGATAAAATAATAATAATAATAATAATAATAATAATAAATTTATTCCCGTTCTATTTCGTCAGCCCGAGACCAATTACAAAAACAGCACAATTATAACTTTGAATAATAATAATAATAATAATACATTTATTTATGTACTCTGTAGCATATTTACCATTGCGATCGGTAAAGAATTAACTTCGATTAGTTGTTACGTGTTCGTAAATATGCCAGCTGCATGTCCGATCCCGACTGTTATCGGACCTCAAGCTGTCACGGCGACAAAAATACGTGCGTGCAAGGGGAATTAATGGCAGCAAACAAAATTTTACTTATAGACAAACTTGACACAGAAATGCAGATATGTTTAGAAACTTTAATTTTTACATGTTCTGTTTACTTTAAGTGGGCTGTGATGGAAAAAGCAAAATTACGTCTTTGGTGTTGATGTCGATTGTATCTTGTTGTCGGACATAACGCTCCTCCGCTACCAGATGCACAGCAAATGAAAGAGGTGTTCCAGTCGCAGAGCGCGTAGAGTATAGTTTGCAAAGCGTTCAATAGATGGCAGGAAGGCAAACGTGAAGTTGCGGTTACTTCAGCACTTCTCGTAGAGGTGTCACCGAAGGACACCACGAAGACACTATGTAGTGCATAATGCAGTTGCTAGATGGAGGGCATGTGTGAGAACGGCAGGAAGCCGCACGTAGTTCGAATGGTGCTGGAAAGATGGTAGCATTTGGTGCGGATGTACCGCAGCGTTGTAAGTGCAAGAGATGGCACTACAGGTACGGATTAACGTTCAAATATACCGCCATGAGAACCAGTTCAGTGGGAATGCAAAACGATTGGAGCATGCCTCCAGGATCGGAGGATTACAAATTTTGTTTATTAGCACATTTTATCTGCAAGACTGTGAATGTGTTATAGTCGCACAAAGAACAATAGTAAAAGGATTTAGCAGGTCGTCACATTTCAAACGTAGTGGTTTAACGTGTGCCTGCAGTTGGCTCAGAGGTTCCAAGCAGGGGGTCGCCTTGTATAACGGGACCCGTATGTTGCAACGGGTGTTTGGACTACTACTCCCTCTTAAATGAAGTGCATCAAGAACATTAAGCAAGAACGACAAGACACCAACAGACGTGTTTAATTTGTATTTAAAAGGTACCCAGTTTGAACCTGTGACGCAGAACTGACAATACTGAGATTCATACAGTTATCCTCATGTCTGCAGGTTAATACGTGGACAATATACATGAGCAGCTATAAACAAGGACAAGAAAACTGAGTAACTTATATATGCATATACACGTATATAATGCTCAACTTTTTCAGATGTAAATTTATTATCGATTGAGCTAACTAGGAACGCACATAAATTACATTTCTCTTACTTTTCCTTAACATTTTTGTCATAGATTGCATAATGTGGATGGATAATTTATATTGAAGCCGAAGGTTTTGTAACTCAAGGGAAGACATTAAAATATTAACATTTTATTACATGTAACACGCCTCGTACTGTATTTTATGTCGGATATAATAATTAATGGGTTGTAATATGAAGTGGCGTTTTTGTAATTCTAATCAAGAGATGAACACATTTTCATATACTTGTACAGCCTGTTTCATAAATATTTTACAGTCCATACGTCCGTAATACTTGTGAAATGCGAATTCTGTAATTTGGTAAAAATATATTAGTACATAGCAGTATTATAATTTTTCGCTGTACGCTGAAATCCTTTGACAGAAATAAGGAAGCTAGTTACTAATAAGGAGAACTAGAGCAACATAATTATATGCTGTTGATGTGCGAATTACTGTTTCATAAAATTTCTTTAAATTTAGTCTGTACAAACCCGTATCTTTCTTCAGATTAATACTGCACCTCATGAGTAGGGCTACTTTCATGACACTTGCGATCGTACAGAACCTAAGGCCTTATTTATGATAAGATTTTGGGAAAATCTCTGAACACTATTAGCACGCTACTAAGGAATGGGCAATCCTTTTCCTGTGTCTCCGTAGTATAAATTCTGCATACGTTTCCGCCGTGTCTTTTACCCCGGAACCGCAGCTGAATGGTGCATTCTGCTTCCTTTTGCCATGTCTCGAACTCGATCTTCAGCGTGGAGGTCAGCCATCATGACCGATCGTTTTAGTGAATCTTTCAGTCCATTCAGAGTGCGTTTTGGGTACTATACAATGCAAACCACGACCTCTTCTATGTACTTGCTTCCATACTCATGACTGAGTTACACTCCCTTCCGACAGTATACGCTATGCAGCTGTGGAAGCATTATAGTACAATAAATTGTTGTGTTGAAGAATGAAAATAAACAGAGTTATGTACAAAAATTCAGTTCCTACGTCACGGAGGAAGTAACCCTTCAGTATAAAACCAGTCAGTTAATTTTGTTAAGTAATCAGTCACTGCTTAGTGTACACGCCATAACAAACACGTGTAATCACGATGCTTCAGTCGGTAAAGTGACTAGGCAAGATCTCGACATCCGATCAACTGCGTTTAAATTCTTCGAATGGGTAAGACTTATATTTCTCCTCCAAAACGTCCTGGGGCCCATCTAGCTTCCTGTGCAATGGGTACCGGGGTCGCTTTTTCCGGGGATGAAGCGACGGAAGCGTAAAGCTGACCACGCATCTCCATCTATTGCCGAAGTTAAGAATTAGTGGCGCTATACCTCCCTTCTTCCATATGCCTTATGATGTGCACAGAAACAAACTTAACTTGACATACGAAAATATAAATACAGGGTACGCAATGTGCAAACTGCAGAACTGTTTAATTGAAATGTAGTTTGTAGACTGGAGTAAACGCTGTGCTTCAGAGAGCTCAAATCCTTGAAATTTGACCTCACGGATAACCAGACTTTGTAGCATAAGGAAACACGTTAAAGGTTTTATTCCAGCTTTAACAGATAAAGTACTTAAAATACCTGCTGAGATATAAGGTTCTTCCAGCGTTGGATATGAAGATTAGGGGCTTCTGATGTATGACGCAGTGTAGTGGCGTAGATAAATACCAACGTGTCCCTCGAACCCATACACTCTAAAGATGGAGAGCTGCAGGATCACGGACAGCATTAGTAACTATCTACGGAGGGCGTCATGTCCCAGACGACCGTAATCTGGACGCTTAAACACCTAATTCAGAGTAGTGAGCGCCGGGAATAGTGTCATAAAACGCCCAAACACAAAGCCGCAAAACGACGTAGCTGATTCGCTGAACCCTTTAGTTGCTGTTTAGGCTTCAATACTGTAACTGTTCAACGGACTAGAGAACGTGTGTCTTTGAATGTATTCGGTTGTTAGAATTTATTTGGCAGTGATGTTAAATATTAAAACGTTGTCCGTAACGTTGTGCTGTGAGAGAAAAGCAAGGAATGAGTACGGGTTCAAAATCCACTGTAATCGCGTCTGTTTTGCCTTTTCATAATCGTCCATATCGCCGTTAAATTCAGGGTGTGAACATTTTTGTGGGATTTGGACACAATGCAGGCAAACGGTAGCTTTTAACCAGTATGGTGAAAAAGTACGATATTTTTAGTGGTTGATTGATTAATTAATTAGAGTAAGTATAACTTTTTATATATGCCTGTATTAATGGAGTTAATTAAGCATCAACAAAAAAACGTAAACAACCTTCCGGTGCGGAAACTTCTTCTAGCCTCTGTGTATCTTTTTAGAATGATCTTTATCCTTATTTTATTACACTGCTCGTAATATCATATCACTGGGCCACATCCTGAGCCAGATACATCCATTCTACATGCACCTTTTTCTAAGAGACCCAATTTGCTTTTATCCTCCCACATACGTCTAAGTCTCCGAAGTTCTCCTTTTTCAGAAGGGTTCCTCATCTAATCGTGGATCCTGTTAATTCGTCTCTCTTTTCAGTCAATGTATGTCTTTTCTTTTTTGCATTCTGTTCTGAAGTACTCTTAATGTGTGTTCGTCTCTTAGGGGAAGAGAGGTGACGTTTGGGAAGCAGAAATGCTGTTGGTATATATCTACGTGGCAAACAATAGCTCTGTGTTTTCTGTTTGATTGATATTTTTCTTTCTAATGGCACAGCAGCCCCTGGTGGGCCACGGCCTTCTCGTTATCGAGGCTTCACGATCACAGTCAGACACATTACACTCTGTAGGACTCCTCTGGACGAGTGATCAGCCCGACGCATGGACCTTTACCTGACAACACACAACAATCACAAGAGACAGACATCCATTCCCCCGGTGGGATTCGAACCCAAAATCTCAGCCAGCGAGCGGCCGCAGACCCACGCCTTAGACCGCATGGTCACTGGGATCAGCACTTTAGTGACATATGCGAAAGAAAACTAAAATTGAAGTTTTGTGTTTTTTAAAATTTGCTTGTCTTAAACACTAGAACTGAAAAAATGCGAGTCATGAACTAAATTGTAGCGAATATTCCCCGAATTTAATCCGTTATTAATTTCTGGGCTATTGTAATTTGTGTTTTTTCTATTGTACTTGAACTTTTTCACAAGAAGTTTATCGATTTTTGTATTGATATGTTGTACCGTATGCTATCGACAAAACTTGAACATAGGCGTGTATTTAGCGTCAAGGTAATCCTAGGCTGTTAAACGTTTTGTACGATTCTCCTACGTCAAAAATCAGGCCCGTCTGAAGTTTAACATTGCTTTATAATTACGGCTTTTGTTTTTTGAATGACAAGCTGACTTCACCCCTTCAGTGAAGAACGTGAGGCGGGAGAGAACAAGATTAGCCACGTCATCTAAAGTACCACCCGCCTTCTTGTGGCCTGCCAGGGGAATGAAGATCGGCCACTCAAGCACGAGAACGCCCGAGGGCTTGTTAAAAGAAACAGATACGGCACAAACACGCTGACGTCACTATGTGTCATGCTAAAGACTTGGCGTCACACGAAGAGCTGTTCAAGTGATACTCCTGCTTTGATCTGGCGGTGTGTGCTTACTTTTAAAGCAGTCTGAATGATGAGAAACAAAACAAATCAGACACGTTTCCTAACGCTGCCTTGTTCACTTTATACGAAAAAAAAATGGCATTAATATTTACTGCCTGAGGGCAGAATTACGTTATGATATCTCCTTCTTAATGCATTGGCGTCAGTTCTTTCAGGAATATATGTAACCCTGTTGTTTTTTCTTTCCGAAATATTTTAATATGAATACGTGCAATGATTTAGCTGGTGAATTAGTGGGTAGATACCCTTACGAATATGATATATCCTTTAACTATTAGTGTGGGGATATAAAGTTACTTGCCTTAACCCTTCGAAGCCTAGCGGTAACTTTACATACCATCAGGTTTAACATTAAAAAATTGTACGTGGTGCCCACAAGATTAACTTTTTAAAGCCTAGCGGTAACTTTACATATCACCAGGTTTAACATTAAAAAATTCTACGTGGTGCCCACATTGCGTTTATGTGTTTTGTACGGATCTCAGAACAAACAGCAACTTTTGCCTTATAAAACATTAAGAGACTGGTTTTTATAACCGAAGTGGAGAGTGTTTACAGCGCGGTAGGCACTGAGTCCATATATAAAACAGACACGCTTCATCTTTAAAGGGTTAAAGCTTAAGCATCTAAAGTGCCGGCTAAAATAAAATATGTATGTATAAGATTTGTCTCATTGGTGGTGGTAATTAATATGATGTAATATACCGGTGGCAGCGCGGTGTAAGGCGTAAGCCTGCGGCCGTTCAGTTACTGGGATCTAGGGTTCGAATCCCGCTGAGAATTGTGTTGTGTAAATAGTGGTCTGTGCGACGGACTGATCACTCTTTCGGAGGAGTCCTTCCAGTTGTGCCTGTCTAATTGTGTGTGATCTGGAAACCTCAAAAATGAGGCGGCCTAGGCCCGACTTGGGCTGTAGCGGCACCAAAAAAATATTGCATAATGCTGTGAATGTAACAACAGTGTAGTGTCATGATTTGAGAAACGGTCTAATGTCATTACTGGAAAAAAATTTTTACGTAGGCGTAGACAGATTGAAAGATAATCTCTGAGAGTAGACCACAGACGCTTAGAAGTTCATATAATTACATACCAATTATTTTCAGTGACTTTACGCCTCGACGCTACCTAACTCTTTAGGTAAATGTGCATTAAGCGACACTATATCAGTCGCAAAGCATGAAGAGCAACGAACCTGAGATGACAATTTTAAATATTCGTAGCAATTTCAAGGTGTTTAAATGTCTGTCGCAGCAGGAGTAACGCAGCTTGCAATTAGCAAAGACGTAAAATTGTTCTGCTGAAACTGGTTATGTCAAGATTTTGATCTCCGCTTTTCATACGATCAAGTGTTCATTAGTTGTAGACACACAGAGCACATACCTAGGCTGTAGATATATTATCATCGCAAAATGGCATCCAGGATACTTAATCCTGTCGCCTTTGTCCTGGATTATGAATGCAGCTCCTGCAGGTTTCACATCCACTAGTGTGAACAACTTAGTGAAAATGAACGTAGCATAACAATTCTGCTGTGTTTGCACCTTTCGTAACTACTTTGAAAACCGCAACTTTTACGGAAAACATGTGTTGGACATTGAATCCGTATTTCTTTTCCACTGCTGCACTTATTCGAGACATTTTTCCTTTAGGTAAAAGCAGTATAGAAAGTTTTGCTCGACATCTGCATAGAAACGCGCGAATGTGTTTATCTACAGCGTCCATTAATCTTTGCCGATTTTAAACAGAATTTCGATGTGTCGCGTTATTGAAATACAACTGCCTAATATCAAATCTGACTGCAGTTCATTCTCAAGTTATTATAGAGGTGAGGAAGCCTTTTCTTTGCGAAAAAGAAAAAGTGAAAATTTCCCTCGGTTGCGACTTATAATACAAATTTCGAGCCCATATGACAACCCTAAACAACCGCTTGAAGTTTCCCCTTTCATGAAGCTCTATAAATAATTTTGAGGGCAAAGAAATATCTGAGAAGCTATTAGGACAGAATTAATTGATAATTAAGGGAACTAAAATAACTGTTCGTTTGTCGCAACATTTTAAAGGTGTGTCCAATTTTTTTCATATTTTCTTTATTTTTCCACACCTTGTGTTGAATTGTGTAACTATAAGGACTCATCGCTAATAGCGTTACGAAGCAGGTGCTAAATCTGTGGTGTTTCAAATTTATAAATTTAATTTTGCCACAACCTTAGCAATAACCATTGGATGTAGCATTTCGCAAAATTACTGTAGTGCAACCAAGAGTTACAGAGAAAGAAGAGTGCTGATTGTAGAGTTAATGGTAAGGGAATGGTTTATGTTCCTGCGTTGTAGTTTCCTTAGATGTGACGTCGTGTCTTTTGGTCGATGCAGTTTGTAACAGTTCAGAATAACTAAATTTAAATTATAACCACCGGGGACATCTAAACGTGTATATTTTTGTGTCTTGTATTTATGGCTAAATATTTTGGAGGTTTTGATATTTTGGAAAAAGGAGGAAACGGGAATAACCGGTTTCCAGAATGTTACGGAAGATAAAGTCTGCAACGCCAAAGGGGCAAACTTCCGAAACTTACATTGTTGTTTACTTGCACAATTCTTATGTACCGTACGTGTATGTTCCTTTGGATGGTAAAGTTTCCTTTCCTCACATAAAGATAGCACGACCTAGTGTCGATGCGGATAGGTCAGATGTCTTTCAGTCTGGTTCCTCCCCCATTCCGCCTCTTCCGTACAGGCAGGCAGCATCTTTTCCGAAGGTTGTTCAAGGCACGCTGAGCAACCAACAATCAGAATTGCGTGAGTTGACTCTGAATGACAGTCTGGTAAAGGTCGTGACTGGAGGAGAGTGTGAGATGAATATACTGCGGCATCACTGCAAATGATCGCCAGGATCGTACTCCGTTCAGGAATGATTCTCGAGTTTAACCCGTTGAACGTCAGAGACCTTGTCACAACTGCCTTTCCAAGTTACACTGGCCATAACATTGCCGACTGATTAACCCTTTAAAGACGAAGCGTATCTGTTTTATATAAGGACTCAGTGCGTACCGCGCTGTAAACACTCTCCACTTCGGTTATAAAAACCAGTCTCTTAATGTTTTATAAGGCAAAAGTTGCTGTTTGTTCTGAGATCCGTACAAAACACATAAACGCAATGTGGGCACCATGTAGAATTTTTTAGTGTTAAACCTGGTGGTATGTAAAGTTACCGCTAGGCTTTAAAAGGTTAACACGCAACTTCTGTGAATGATTCAGTGACTAGATATTTGTCTATCCATGAGAATCTGCAGAACTTAACATTCTTATTCTTGTACTTATGCTTTATTTAACAACGCTGTTAATAACTCAAGAGTATATAGCGTCAAAAGCAGGATGATGGGAGAATTATGAGTTAGGGGCTTTGGGAAGCAGAACAATTTATTTAGGATAGCCGACGTTCAGCTGGCTCAGAATAGGGACAGGTGGCGGGCTCTTGTGAATGCGGTGCTGAACCTCCAGGTTCCATAGAATGAGGGGAATTTCTTGACTAGCTGAGAAACTGTTAGCTTCTCAAGAAGGCCTCTGCTCCATGGAGTTAGAGTTAGCCGACGTTCAGGTTTGAGTCGGGACGTTCGGAATACGAAACAGACGTTTTTAGACTTTCTGAGTTTGGTGAGTTTAGTGGTAACAAATGTGTAGAGTACTTTTTTTTTTTTGCGGCGCTGCATCCAGAATAGAACCTAGGCCGTCTGGCTTTGAGTTTCCTAGATCACACGCAATCAGATGCGCACACACACACACACACCTCTGAAAGAGCTGTAAGTTCGTCGCAGAGGCCACTAACTACACAACACACAACAGACACAAGACGAGCAATTCACGTGTGACCTAACATTTAGGCACTTCGGCGTAACCATTGTAGCTATGGAAAAGTAGTGAGTATTACATATTCTGAGCGTGTCTCCTGTAGCCTTAGTTACCCAGCATGCAAAGCGCATGCACCGTGTTCTCACCTGTGGCCTGTCTGACCCTTTCACAGTTTTCCACATTATATCATAAATGGCACGACTTTCGGGAACAGGTTATTGAACAATAAATATCTTTTGATTTTCTCTACAAATTGTGCAAAGTACTCACCATTTTGACGAAACTTCTGGGAGCTATCATAAATTTGCATGAGTTTTCATTTAAAGTACCCGTTATTCTTGTCGTGTTTTAAAGATAGTTGAACTTCCTCAACACATTTTCGAAAAATCCTCAAATGTCAAATTTCCTGAAAATCCGTCAGTGGGAGCCAAGTTTTCCCATGCGGACAGACAGACGTACGGACAGACATGCCAAAGATAATAGTTTTCGCAATTTTGCGAACACGCCTAACGAGAGAAGAACATAACATTCCCTCTGCGGCTTTCGAACCCGCGATCCTAGCTATGAAGTGACTGCAGTCCTACGCCCTAGACGGCACTGCAATCGGGATGGTCAGGATACATTGCAGGATTATAAGTTAGCGAAGAAAGGGTATTCTCCAGGGAAATCTTCTTTCATGTAGAAAGATCGCATGTAGTGTTAGCATAGTAGGTACTCCTTGCTTAAGAAATGGGCCGTAGGTTATTGCTTACATTAAAAATAAAGTCCCTGATTAATGTACGTAGTACAAGAAGACTAACGTTATCTATGGGTTGAAATTAATGAACATAGAGCAAAATATGATGATTATGGTGATGGTAATAAGAGCAACACTACCATAAATTTTTAGACCCGCATACTAGGTTTGGAAAAGCTAAAATACTGCCATATCAAGTAGATGAAAGATCTGTGGCAGTCTACTACAGGGGCCTAGCGCCTGACTGAAACTGCATTACTAGCCGAAGAGTTTAATTTTGATAAGCAGTTCGTATATCGCACAAGACGAACTTTTGCGTGGTTTAACCATTGTTCCATTGAGTTCGTAAACTTTCGCTGAAAATATTTTAATTTCGGGACTGCAGTCATAATCACTCGTTTAAGAAGCATTTGCATCTAGAACACGCTTGCATTTAAATGCAGTCGAACCCGGTTAAAACGACATTGATTTATGTAGCACCTCGTCTATAGCGTCAGATATTATGTGGTACCGATTAATTCCTCACTGTTAAACATAACATTACACTCGTCGGTTAGAAGGACACTCGTTTATAACGACACAAAATATTCAGCCCCTTCCATGACTTTATAACCGAGTTCGACTGTATGTGCTTGTCACATAGGATTTAGGTATTTTAATTCCCTCACTCAGGACGCCAGTTCTCTCAATTTAGTACCAGTCATCTCTATCCGCTTCAAATACAAAACCACTCGGAAATAACCTGCACCCTACCTCATAACATACCACACAACAAATTATACAACCCACTGACTTATCAGCTCAGCCCGTGTCCTATCTCCTACCTACCAATTTCCTGTTACTTTATTTGCCCACCCATACAAACCATATTAATACAAAGCGAAGGGGTGGGACAGCACTTTGAACTAGTTCCGTAATCTCGCACATAGGGACATTTGCAAGCACCGTATTCGCCCGATTCGTCTGTTGGATCTACATCTGAGATCGTAACACTACAAGCTTAAATACATTCCCCGCTCCACAGTCAGTTTAGGTTCTCTCTATTTCTAGTATAACCCCGATTAACCTGATCATTTGATTAATGTTTAACATGGAAGGAATTTAAATTGTATACCACTTTCATGAAACATCCCGATCCTTGTTATAACTATTCCCTAACATTCTCCCCCTTTGCCCAGGCGTTTGATGTATTTCATGGAACGCCACTACCCCACGTCTGGACTCCGACATGTCACTTGCTACCTACTTTACGTAATCTCAGTTAATACCATGGAAAAGCGGCTTCTCTCTACTCCTAAATTCAACTCGCATGATTATTCATCAGGATTTGTGTCTCGCTTACTGCAGTGATGGGGCTCCACGCTGTCTCGGACAATACAGAAAATTATTCTGAATTGAAATTTTTATGTTACCGTCATAGTAGCAGGAGCATTGAGCGACACAACTGTTGTTTCTGCAGTTTGTGTTTCGGTAAAGCACAGACTTGAATTTCAGAAGGTACTCGAAACATGTGGAAAATATCCGTCAGTGATCGACATAGGGCTAATATGGGTTGCTATACTCTAGATTATATAAAGAAGTTACAAAATCAAGGTAACAAGCTTTGTGATGCCGATGATGTTATTCTGACTTCGATGCAGCCCTATATGCAGTACATGGGTAGTAGATGCAGTCGTCAGAGCTCCACTTAGGCACAGTTAATGTTTTAAGCATTTTAGATACCTCAGCGCCAAAGTTTGTATCCCTGCTTACAATTTTCTGTCAACTTTGTGTAGCCAGGAGGTAACAGCTTTCTTCATATCGGCGACTGCTGCAAATCGCTTACCAGACAGATGCTTCTTGAGGGGTACCAATAGATGGAAATCGCTGGGCGCGGACTCTGTATCCTAGCTAGGCTGTCCATAACTTCCCAGCTGTAGTACCGTAACCAGTCACAAGTCCGGTTGCCAGAATGGGGTCCAATGATATCGGTGTCTGCACCCCTCAAGCAACGCTTAGTTGGCAAGCGATTTGCAAGAAATGCTGACGTGAAATAAGTTGTCAACTCGTTTCTGCGATCCTTGACACCCGAGCATTTTGAAGCCGGAATGTAAGGTATGTTGTGAGAAAGATGGTTAAATGTCAATGGCGACTAGGGCGAGATCTGATGTGTAACCTCGGCTGCCCATGCGCCACATATACACAGAAGTCAGAAAACTGTTCATGGTGTCAAAGTATTTTTAACTTACTTTTGGAAATTCCATTGCATGTTCTTCGGAATTTGTCTAGTAACTTATAATATTCGTACGCATTTTGTACATGTCTGCAGTCCCGCACAGCAAAGATATTGACTTAATAAGACGTACTATTTAGGCCAACCAGCTACTGGGTAAATTGTTTCGGATTAGTTCACGTGGGTAATAATTTACTCAGCTGGCATATTTAGGTGTTGCAGTGAGTAAAATTCCTCAAAACTTAAAAACAAAATTCTCGTTCCATCGCAGATACCAACCACGTTTTTATGCAAATATTGTGATAAATATTATAATAAATTATGATACTGATATAATTATGATAAATATTATAATTTATGCTAATATATCAGAACACGTTCAATACTGAAAGAAACCATGGAAACAAAACCCTTATTTTGTGGATCACCAATTCGAATTTACAATGCGTCAAATGTAATTGCTGTGTGACTATACTCGACATTTCTTTGCAAAGGTAACTCTTCCACAAATACGCACTTAGACCTATATTAAACATAGGTGAACCCTGATGACATTGGTCACATACATAAATCTTCATATATCTCTCACATTTTCTCAGCGAAGTAGTTGATTATGGATCGTTAATTCTAGTGTTCTTAATTATGTGTTATGTAATGGTTGAATGTTCTAACTTCTGCCTTAATTGAGCATTTTCTCTGTACTCTGGCTTGAGAGAAACATTTGTGAAGTACCAGTCGGTTTGTGTGTACACAACCAGATGTACTGGATGTAATTGTCCCTACAGTGTTGTTAAGTAAATGAATCCAGCAAGAACTATGATGACCATTAGCAAGCCATGCGTCACATTAACGCCTTCACCACTCGAGCATCGTGCCATCATCGCCACTCCATTCTCCTCCTCTTGAATAGAACAGAGAGTTGTAAACTCCAGTCACACTCTACTAATCAATTAGAAGTTACATTTCCCTGTCCCATGACCTCATGATGAGACATTTCTATACTCTACTACCTTTCTCATCGTTCTCTTTGTATTCTCTCTACGAAACATCGAACATAGAATATCAAGGAAGTAATAACCAGGTAGAGATTAAGTTGTGGTTCGGTACGGAGCTAAATTCGAACTTTATCACGGAGAAAATAGAACTAGCAAGATATGGTGCATGGAAAAAATAAGAGAGGAACTGTTCTGTGCTTGTTTTGAATTTTTTATTACGCACGTGTACAGAATTGCTCCTCATATTAAAACGTAAAGATAACTAACCCGTATTTAAATAATAGATTATCTAATGAAGCTTGATAAACGACAGATATTGAGCACATTGATGTACACGTAACGTTCTGGCTTCCTAATCGAGATGTTCCTGGTTTGCATCTCGGCTGAGACCCCGACTATCCTGAATCAAGTTTTTCATGACCTCAATCACCTCGTCCAACAAAATTTAAGTGCAGTACCTGGGTTATGTTTTATCTCTTCCATCCAAATTCTTTCCATTATGTTTTTAGCAGCCATCCATCCAGCGACGCCCTGTGATCTGAAATACTGGCAGAATCATATGATTGACTCAGTAATGACGAACTACTGAGATTTCTTCTCTTCTCAATTATGTGTAGTTGACACTCATGCACGAAGGAGAGGAAAATTCGCCTATTCTTATGCAACACGCCATGAAGTGCTAGGGCTTTGCACATGAGTGTCTACGAGACTTGAAAAGTGGAAATGCCAAATTTCAGAAGAGACATGAAGGAAAATGTATGGAGTGGCATCTTCAACACTGTTACGTTAAAACATTTCAAAATGTTATCATACAAGCATCTTCCGTCTTTTATCACCAGTTTGTGTCATGTGGTAAAAGAATTGTTGCCGTTAGTTCCGCTGTTCTGCTGCGAGGAACTTGTTCCAGACCTTTACCTAGATAACGAATAGCAGAACGCAAGTCTGTTTCTGGACAGGCGCCTGAGGGAAATGGGGGACAGATGCAATAGACATTGAGTGTCGCGCTCAGTTAGCTATTTGAGTGGGGTTAGCCCAGGGGTAAACGTCTGAAGGGCGAAAAATTCTCAAGAGGCCGAGGATATGAGTAAGCAACAAGCGAAGTCCCTTGGCAACGCAGAAACCTTTACAAAAGTGTGTTTAAGTCTCTTGGGGACAAAAGCCTTCTGTGTATTTATACGCAGCCAAAATAAATGTTTCTTCTAAGCTTGACACCTTTAACTATGGTTGAGGCTGTAAATTTATGTTATTTATAAAAAGAAACGAATGGTTTTATTATAATCACAGTAAACATACACTGACGGTGATAGGACCGTAAAGAGTGGTAAATCGAACAGCACTAATATTGCCAGTGACTTTCTATTGACGGAATATCACATGGTAAATCATAGAAACGATACAGCACTTTGAGTTTTCTCATTCTTTCAGTGCCGTCTCTTTAACACACAAACGATAAAGGTAATATTTTTTACAAGTACTTAGATCTTACATTTTAGCATTAAAAACCTGTGCGTGCCACATGGTATCATTCAAGACACACACTGAGAGAAGAATGTGACGGTTTGAAGTGTGGGGAGCTGGTGGACCGTGCTTTTAAGAGAGCTAGGTATTGGTGGTGCAATAATATGGTGGATCGACATGGAAACAGTAGTTTAAGATGTGGACGCAATTCGTCTGGCCCTGTGCAGGCCTAGTTACATTTGCAGGTTCTTGTGGATGCAATAATATCCTCAGGAAAGAATGTGTTTCATCGTACCGTTTACAATATATCAAACTTACCATCTCATGACTTTTTTAGATCAGATCCCTTATGTTCTAAATATTTTGTCGGATACATCCAGTTTGTGTTCTGTCTAAAAAAGAAACGCCCGTATAATTACACTCTTGTGGACCGAAGGACCCAGGTCTCCTCCTGTAGTTAAGGGCCTCGTCTGGTACACAGAGAGGTCCAGAAAACGGGACGGGACTAGGGCTGGAATCTACGGGTGATCCGTGTGTAGGAGGCTTAGTACATCTTCTGGAGGAGACACACCAGTCTTCCAGGCCTAGATTAATGCTATTTTGGTCTGTGTTTATGAAATTCAAAACATTGCTGCATCAGAGAAATACATTAATATTTTCTGTGATAGTCTAACTGATTTGAAAGCTGCTGAAACAACGTCCCTATTGGAAGGGCATGCCAAAGGGCATTGAATAACATTTCCACTAACCCCTCTGTGAGATTCATTTTGGTCCCCGGATACTCTGGTGTGAGTGAAAATGAAATTACCGATGAGCTTGCAAGGGGCATTCTGTTCACCAGTTTGTTTGACCAGAGCTGACCCTGGGGGTCTCAAGGCAGAACATGAGACAGAGGACCTGCACTCAGAGACAGGCTCGAGAATTGATCTCGGCCCTAACCTTACTGCTAAGACTAGGTTATTGTCCTTTAATAGGACGCAGTCCAGGGTGGTTACTGGCCTTCCAACTGGACACAACACCCTGCGGAGACATCTCTACATAATGGGGCTGATCGACAATCCTTTGTGTAGGAAGTGCGGGGCAGAAGAAGAAACCTCAGCGCATGTTTAGCGTAAGGCTGACGTTTCCGCCACAATTAGACATCACTATCTGGATTTATTTTTGTTTTGGTCCCCCGAGAATTTTGGAAATCTGGGCCTGGGAGCAATCTAGACCTATATTAACCCTTTAAAGACGAAGCGTATCTGTTTTATATAAGGACTCAGTGCGTACCGCGCTGTAAACACTCTCCACTTCGGTTATAAAAACCAGTCTCTTAATGTTTTGTAAGGCAAAAGTTGCTGTTTGTTCTGAGATCCGTACAAAACACATGAACGCAATGTGGGCACCACGTAGAATGTTTTAATGTTAAACCTGGCGATATGTAAAGTTACCGCTAGGCTTTAAAAGGTTAAAGGGAGAGGGCTCCCATGACTTAGAATCTAGTTTAAGGGGCACAGAGGGCTTGTTAAGGTCTAAGTGCATCGAAATTGATGAGGGATGGAACCCACCGGCTACTCATCCATTCATTTATTCATTCATTTATAATTACACTCGCAGACATTTCAGTGTAGCTTTATAAAAAAGGAAGTGACACTATTGAGGATTCTATGCTGGATGTTGATATTGATTTATACTCGAATGTCGTTGCTTTTTCATCAGCGTTGTTTTCATACACATCGCCAAATTTTGACAATCACCCACTATCATAATTTTTGCATAAAGATGTATTGTTCCCTTTAAAATGGTGTTCTTTAGACATATCTCTTCTTATCCTCCGAATAAAAGCGAAGTTTGCCATTTTGCATTGGGATCGTCTACGTTGTCCGTAATAGTTTGTTGTCATCTCATGCTTCGAGGATTTACAGTTCACTGTGAAGAGAATGCGAGAAGTAACACAAGCAAAACAGTGGTTACAGCCACTTGACCTAAATTTGATTAAGCACACTTCAAGCGACGTTATTCTGCCTTGGAATAGTCTTACATTAACGAATCACGTGTCTTACCGGGAAGGTTCAAAAACCTGGAAGTGTTGCCTGTACACTTGAGAAACAAGATTTAAATTTTCAGCTTTATCGGAATAAAGTACCATAATGCGATATCGTGTTTCCTTTCTTTGTTCTCCTTATTCCTATTTGCGTCATTCTTTTAAAATAACGTAGCTAATACGACTTCTTTACGTAGTATGTAACGATATTTGACTCGACACCATTCTCTCTGTGTTCCGACGAAAACCAATTACTCCAATTGCTTGAGTCTTGTAACCATGATTCCCCCTTGCTGCCTGCCCGTCATCCTCTGCTTCCCTAACCCTTAAGGTATCTAAATAATATTTCTGAAACGCTTTTAGAATAAAGATATTTTAGTACCTGAATCAAAGAATAGGAGAAACTTTCACGGACTTGGAGAGCCTCGGGTCGTAACTGCGATATTTGGTCGGGAGGAGTAAAAGCGAAGTTAAACGCGTCATTGCCAGGTTTATGTAAATCCATTTGTGCAGTATCCATACAAACGTGGTTTCTAAAACACATTGCGCAGGAGACCCGTTTCTGTATGAGAATTTTGTTCTCATAAGGCAATTGACCGATTGACGAAGAACATTGCATACTGAAGAGCTTCGTAACTTGTAAGATCAGCCAGTGTTTGTTAGAGTGACCAATGGAAAGACAGTAAGATCCATGAGGCATGTAACTCGCATGGCAGGAGAGGAAATGCATATGAACTTCGTTTCGTTTCATAGTCCTTGCCTCTTCTACCTACTCACAGTACGTGTCGAGGTTGTTTATTTTCACTCTATCACACTCAGACACGCACCACAGTCGGCTGGACTCCTTTGGACGAGGGATCGGCCCGTCGCAGGGACCTCTACCTGACAACAGAAACACTGTACAAGACAAACATCCATGCCCCCGGTGCGATTCGAACCCACGATCCCAGGAAGCGCTCGGCCGCAGACCTACGCCCTAGACCGCGCGGCCACTGGGATCGGCCACATCAACTTCTAGACGCAAAATCGGCAGAGAAGAGACTGAGTAAAAGACGTAGAAGTACGTGGTAGGGTAATGTTAAAATGGATCACAGATAAATAATGCGCAAGGGTATGAAAAGGATTCGTGTGGATCCAGACAGGTCTGTAAGTCAGCCTAGATGTAACTAGAGAAATGTGCGTTTAAAACGTTCGACGGAGTGTTATGTGTTAAATAATAGTTCCCATATTTACTACAGCTGCTCCTGCTGTTACTTCAGAGATATGTAAATGTCATCACTGGTGATTTGAGTTAAAAAGGGTACCTTAAATATTCATTATTTTCTTAGGATTTATTCTTTGTTATTGCGTTTCATATTTTTCCCTGGAGGATCCAATATACGTGAACTTCTGTATGCAACCGGTGTGCGCACCCCATCCGTTGCTATGATACCGTTGATTGCAGTATTGAATCACATCTCGTTAGAGGAAAACAGTGCGACCTGATTTCACAATTTTTTTGTCACATTATCAATATCAGACTTTGCTTTAAACAAAATCGGTGAGTGCTTGAAGAAGTAAATGAGGTGATGTGAAGAATCTGGTAGCTGTGGTACTCCTGCCTTCCCCCCCCCCCCCTCCCTCCATTTCTCCGCTCCTCCAGCAACTGCTGGCAGTTGGCTGAACTCGAGATGTGGCCTCGCAGCTTTCATCTCCCAAGCGGTTAGTATTATTCGTCTTCCCATTTCCTACCCCGCGGAGATGACGGTGTATTGTTTTTGTTTTGACTTTCTGTGAGTTTCTTGTCACAAGCTCCATTCTCCCTCCGTGGGATTACTTCCACGGTAAAAGGGTGTATGTCTTTTTAAAGTAAGATAATATGCAGATAAATATTATCGGCCATGTCTCTTTTCAAAATAAATTGTGATTAAATTCGGAATAACGCTAACGTGCGTCTGCTATTGCATTAACATTTTTTACCCTTTATAGCCAATCCTTAAATGCAGGCTTATTTAAAAATTGAATATTTTTGACATAACTGAATTTAATAAAATTAAATATAATACATAGACCTATTTATCATTCAATGAAATCTAGTGTATAATGAAATATTCGGAAAATTCAATAACGAAGATTTATGTCTGATTCCTGCGTAACTTTAATTTTGGAGTTCCCATAACCTAATTATTTCACATAGCTGAAAGTGGATAACGTGGGAACGACAAGGGGACATACTGTAACACGCCTTGTAAGAGCATTTTCTCCAGAATATTAGGAACCGGTAATTAAATCAACAAATGCTCCTAGCAAATTTCTATCCAGTGTGAAAACAAGCTGCAAAATTTACTAGAATGCAAATTAAAAATGTCATAAATATTTTTATCGGGAAGGCACATTACAACCGTGAAAGCAAAAAATCGTTACAAAAATTATGTCTTTTATTAAAACCCCAAGTTTTTTCGATTTGATTCGACTATCATCAGGAGGCTGTTGTCCAAACACGTGTAGCTAGACAAGTTTATGTTAGTGCTTAAAATTAAACAGACATATATATATATATATATATGAGAACTTACTGACCTACCACTGATTGATGATTGAGGCATATTAACTGCTTAAAATCTGACACTAGAAAATATTTTTTATAGTAACTTAGTTACCCAGTATTCAGGTCGTTGTGTTCCTTACTTCTGAACTTACTGCTTCTTCGATGTAGGTCTTATTATCCAGGCAGACATCAGAAACTGAGCACCTTAGTAAGTCCGTGTATACCTACGTGCGGTCGTTCCGTGGTACTTAAAATCCAGAGCGCGCACGTGTACACGTGTACATTACAAGGAATCCCAACACAAATTCAGAGCTCACTATCAGTCTCCCTTGGCGATATTACACTGGAAACGATAAGGATAAACAAATTTTAATTGATACAAGACTTGTGCAGGCAGTAAACATGCATAGAGGACAGTGAGGCTTGAAAAATTGCGAGTAGTGTGTGTCAAACAGTGCTACGTCTTGAGTCTTGTTAACATATGTACAAATATATGTATTTTATTTGCTACCACTGGTCTATAAATGTAATAAATATTTGAAACGACGAGACGGAAACAAAAATGTTGCTATTCATGCATTTGTATGTGATAATATTAACGCCTTACAAAGTAAAAAGACAGTTATTTACGGGCTATAATTTAAGCGCATTTAAAATTTACAGTAATGCAATAACAAACGAATTATGAATACTCATAATAGAGTATATTAAAACTGATAAAATATTACATATGCTGAACTAACTTTAGGCCTCCACGGAAAGGATGAACTGATAAGAGGGTGGCACGCAGAAGAAGACATATTTCCATTTATGAGCGGCTATGTGTGAAGTAATTTCTATTTGAAAAACAAGTACATTTGCGAAATATACCAAGAATAAAAAAATACAGCACGGAGCATACAATTAAAGCTTAAATATAATTACTTACATATAAAATTCATTGTATGGGATACAATTGTCTGACAAAATATATATTTACCTTATATCATCAGTTTATGAGCTAAGCTTTTTGATGTGGGTATACTTTCAACGAGATGAAGCTTGTTAGTTACTATTTTTTTAAGAGGTTAAATTCAGAATGTAATAAAGCCTAGCCAAGCGTCTTAACACGCAGCCCAAGGGCTGCATGATGCTCTTCAGTTCATTTTATGCGGCTTTCGCACTGATGTTGTGAAATATATGACACGTGGCGCAGCACAGCGTTGAAGATTTACACTTAAAAGTTTGAAGTTTTTGTTCACGGACCATAAATGGTCAAAGATGTTTGTTGTCCTTCGATACCAACGTACAGCTTTCATCATCAAAGAAATAACAATGAATTAAAGTTTAAAAACTCTACCATTACATGTCTTACTTCATTTTTGAGTTTTGTATTAAAATCAGCGACGAGTTTTGATCCGGTGGTCAGGCCTAACGGATCGATACAGTGCCTGATTGTGTGCCCTTCCGCTGGACCTGGCCACCGGGTTAGGATTCGCCGCTTATTAAAAGTATGAAATATTAGATGACGTGTTTAAGTTGAATTGAAATATTTAACCTGTTACCTAGTTTTCAAAATTAGACTGCGCAACTACAAATTTTTCATAAAAATGCCTTCATCAGGTAAAGGAAATGCAGATTTCCTCAGCGAATGGACTTTATATTTTAAGTAACTATAAAGTAACACTGAACTAGACGTGTACTTCCCTTTCTGTTTATCAGGTTTTAAGTATTCGTCCCAGTAATGTAGCGCTCATATTGGTTTGTCAGTTGTTTAGTTTACTTGGTTCCTTCTTGCCCTTACACAGCAACTTCTTGTTCTGCAGAGTTTAGAGTAAGGAACGTTTAGGTAGAAAGCAGCAGGGATGATCTCCAGTTCTCGTACTTTCACCCCAAACACACATTTGTATATTAGTGTAGAGTTGTTTTCGAAGTTAAACTTGGAAATTAAATACCTTGGAATGCTAGGTAAAGTTTCGGTTGCCAGCACAAAACATGTGTTCGTCTTTGAAACACAAGACGGCTGTGAGCACATTGCGCTACTGTTTTAAGGCCAACCGTAATACGCACCAGATGTCGCTTCGACAAAATCGTCCGCAGCGGTTATCATATTATCGTATCGTTACCGAACATTACGTCGCCAAGTTAGTGAACTTTCAGTTTATACCAGACATTAGAAGACATTTAGAAATACAAGCCTCTCTTAATTTTATATCCTGAAGCTAAAATTGCACGTCTGGCTTAATAAATGATGCAGTTTATTGGGAGGATGTGATGTTGCTGGGACTAGTTGTACATTGCGGGCCGCAGGGTAAGAGAAATATTGAATTTACCGCATTTCGTGTTTAGTGTTGTTTCAAAGGGAGGTTGATTATGTCGATACACTCTAAACGAAAAACATCATGGATGGTTTTAGCAGTATTCGCCACGAGTATTGAGGGAAATAGAACGGACTTGATACCGACGTACTCGAATCGGATACTTTCAGATAACGTGTCTGAAGCATTTTCGCTTCGGATAAGGTGCTTAGCATTATTTGTCTTAGCTATGGCGTATATGGTGACTCGCTACGCGTTGGACGGTCCAGGGATCGAATCCCGGTGGGGCGAGATTTTTGGGCTCTCCAGTCCGCCCCCGAGACCTCACCAGTCTACTGTGCAATGGGTACTAGGTCTTTCCCGGGTATAAAACGGCCGGAGTGTTGTGCTGACCACCCATCTCCTTCTAGTACCCCTCCGTGCCTGTCCAGGCATGTCATGGGGTGACCTTTACTTTTTTTATCAATATCAGTGGCGTCGATAAGTCTCCCACAGGCACCGCGGCGTGGGGGCCTGTTGGTAATGAGGCCCACAAACGTAGAGAATACTAAAATTTGCTGGGGGTTATTTCGCACTGGATTATGTTCTTCTGACGGAATAATTATTCTGGATCCCTGTTTTGAGATCTGGGAATAATTTCGCTAATATTTATAGAACGCTTTTGATTATCGATTTGCCTGAGGAGTGGGAGGGGAAACCGGCTCTTTACGCTGCTCCTTAATATATTTCGCCAGCGTTTGACGGGTGTTGTTTCGCGGAACCGTAGGGTTCTGCTAACTGAAAGTACGGGTTCCGAAAGAAACTTTCATTACAATATAAAGACGTTAATTTTAACATTATAAACAGCACTTAAAGTAATGTAATGTTCCTATTTAATTGAAATGATGTATTCCTTTAAATACGAATTTTTTAAGTACCAGAATAAATAAAATAACGACATCTTTAAAGTAAATACTTCTTTGTTACAGATTCGCGTATTAAATTTAAGTTTTCTTTGCCATACGCATTAGATAGAATTTTCATATGTAAATATTTGATTTTAAATATCATATCATACTTGTATCCCTGTTTAACATTTATTTAATGTTATTCTCCGTTATATCTGGTCTACCTGTTTGTACCTTAGTGCACCTATATAAGATTTATGATGGTTTCCGCAAAATGTTTGAGATTGCCAAGTGGCTGCATTGTCAGATCACTCTGGGAAACACTGTACTACAATTTTGATGTTTTCTGCTGACCACAAACATCTAAGAAAAGTATTACATTCATCTGGCAGCTCGGTGACAGAATTGCGGTTAATGTCAAATTTATTTCATGCCTGTAGAAAAGTTTCGCAGTTCTGTGGGACCTTACTGTTAATCTATGTCGATGCACACATATTACACAGGAAGAAATTTGTTTTACGCATTTTTAAAAGACGGATCCGATAATGTTTAAAATGCATATTTTAAAGTTAAAGTTATTAATGCTTTGGTAAATTATTTAATTAGAAATAAATTTTATGTTTAAACTCTAACGTTTACTGGAGTCAGTATAAATAATAATGATGTTGTGAAGAAACCAACAAAGACTTTTTCTTAATCTCACTTGATACGTACTTTGTTAATGCAGCCTATATATGACTACCAATAGCTTATATTGGCTTTATAGTCGAACACATATCTCACACCGCTGGCGTTGTGGTGGCAGTGTATATTTGGCTGTTTAGAAACGCCTGTTTACTGAGGCATGATGTTAGTTTCTGATGTCTGTCGTACAAAATATATTGTCTTAATTCATTCTATCTGGCCGACTAGTATTAAGTATAATGTATGCAACTGTTCTAAGTAACGTTGTGTTATTATCAGTTGACTCAAGTAGGGAACTGGTCAAAGTGCAGTCGAGGTGTGCGCTTACTGTGCAAGTCCTGTTACGCTGGTGCTTCAGAGAGGGAGAGAAGTAAAGTATCAGAACCAGTATCCCCTCGACAACATGCCGAATCCATTACTGTTAGCATCCCAGTGAAAATTAGGTAATGGAAAACTTGGGTAGTGGCAGTAGTAAGAGGAAGGGCCTCGTCAGGATTTCAACTTTTTCACCCCCCTCTCAAGCTTTTCGTTCTTCACCGTCTCACTCTTCCCTCCACCTTTTAACGATCACCTTCTTTTAACAGTCTTTTTGAGGTCAATCAAGAGTTTCTTTCGTGGGTATACATGTGAGGTCTGGCTAATTCTGTAGTGGTAACATTCCCTTGTTCCTCTTTCTTTTCCCTTGTTCCTCTTTCTTTTCTGCCTGTACCATCTTCAACACTCCCTTACACTTTCTTTTCTTTCACCCTTTTCTATGTTACAATTTCCGTTAAACCCCCAATTTCCCATGGGATGTGTGTGACACTACACGCTGGATAGGAGTGGGATATATGGAGTAAAACGGAAGGGTAAGCTAAAGAAATAAAGAGTGAAGATTATGGTGATGCTGGAAGTTGAAGGTTGATGCATGCTGCCGCAGTGTTCTGAGTGACAACGACAAAAGACGTGAAAAGCTCATTACTTACTTGTAAGGAAATGTAATTTATTATTAACGAGAGATATGAACTTTTGACCTTGTGGGACAGACATGTGTAGAAGCCGCACCATAAAATATGTCTAGCCATACACCTCATTACGCTTATAACTGAGTGCATGCTACCAGTTTCATGTTTTACCAGGATGTGGTTTTTTGTTTCTTATTTTTAATCTTGGAAGGAGACGAAATTATGTCCTTGTCTCTTCATAAGGCTGTTATAACAGAATGTAAAACCCAACTGTTAGAAATGGAGTTAATAAAAAGAAATTACACATCCATCTTATAAATCCCCTTATCTTTAGTTAATTTTCTGTCTGTTGCCCCATTTGTCTTCGAACCCAGATGTCTCAGCCACACAGTGTCTGCCTTGTGTCTTACACAGGCGACGTTATTCAACCTGACTTCGAATCTTTCTTAGTCACTTTTCTTCCTTCTCTCAAGTTTTCAATTCTCTGATGCTAAAGACTGAAAACATGTAACTATCCCTTAGAACAGAGTATTCCTCGGTATGCAGACTGTCGCACAGCTTTTCAAATACTTCAGTCTGCGGTACCCGATGATTCATAATCGGGTTCACAAGACCACACCACACCCCCCCCCCCCCCCCCGGTCCTTATCGTGATCCACACGATTACAGTCTACATGCTCCCACATTTTCCTTCTCTCCCATACGTGCTATGTTCCCCGCCAATCTCGTCGTTCTTGATTTTGCTCCCTAATAATATTTCGTGCCTATCCCAGTGGCCACGCTTTGTGAGGCGTGGGTCTGCGGCATTTCGCTTGCTGGGATTTCGGGTTCAAATCCCAGCGGGGGCATGGAAGCCTACTCTTGTGAATGTTGTGTGTTGTCAGGTCTCTGTGTCGGGCTGATCACCCGTCCAGAGAAGTCCTACCGAGTGGTGGTGTGTCTGAGTGTGATCGTGAAGCCTCGATAATGAGGAGGACCTGTCCCAAGAGGGACTGTTGCGCCACTGGAAAAAAATAGTACTATTTGGCGGAGGGCACAGATTATTAGTTCCCGTGTGAAAAATTACCAGCCTCATTTTTTCCCTGTCTCTCAGGTACAAATATTCTGCTAAGCACCCTGCTGCCGTTCATTGTATCCCCTTGCACTGAGACACATGTAGCAGCCAGACGAAACAGTATACAGAGGTGTAATTTACATTGCCACTGATAACTTATATGTGAGACGTGAAGACGGAAGGTCGTTACTGCGCTGTTTCGTTTCGTAGTTCTTCCTTTTTCTACCTCCTTGTTTGCAGTAGGTGTAGACGGTTTGGTTCTCACTTGATCACACTAAAACACACACCACATTAGGTAGGACTCCTCTGAACGAGGGATCGGCCCGACGCAGAGACCTCTACCTGACAACACACAACACTCACAAGAGACATCCATGCCCCGGTGGGATTCGAACCCACTATCCCACCAAACTCTCGGCCGCAGACCGCTTTAGACCGGGCGGCCACTGTGATCGGCGTTACAGCGCTGTAATGTCTCTGTTTCCCACAAAATATGTGGCATCGTCACTTTTATCTGCAAGCGTACTACAGCATTTATGGAAATCTTTACTGCATTTTTTTCAACCATGGATAGCGTTTCGCTTTGATTTTTCGAGTTTTCTTTCTCTTTGGTTCGACGTTTGAAATTGTGCTACTTTATTCGAGTTTATTTTACGAAAAATCTTTATATTTTCTAATATTCCAGATATTTCAGGACATTTTTAAGCTCGAGATTCATACACATTGCACCATATCCATGTTTAGGTCTGCAGATGGTAAATTTGATCAAAACACGTCTTCGTATTTCTGTCAGTTACAGTGCTTTTACTGAGATGATTGTAAATAACTTTATGGTTCCTGAAAAATTGTGTGTTATTTTTTCCTCTCATGGCTTCTTAGTTGTTGCTATGGTACAATGCTTTATTTTGCTTGAACTTACGTAAGTAAAAGTTACAGACACTTCTCGAAGTCACTTTACCATACTTCGTTTTAGGATTTCAAATTAATTGTCGCTGCTGTTTTCCCATCTGAAGTTCTTTCATCTGCAGTGTATTACCAGCTGTAGCGAACCGGAAAGTACAAGTGTGGGGAGGCCTCCAGTGGCCTATTCTTCGTATTAAATTCGATCAAATTTCTTTAACAGTTCTACAAATGAACTCCTCATTGACCGACAGACGGATGGGCAGATAAGACGAACTCTGTATAGGTTCATGTTTCACACTTAATGCAAGTACGTCTAGAAATGAAAATTATCAGTGTCCTGCTGTTCGTGTTTCCGCTTCATGCCATGAACCTGATGGAGGAACTGTTTTCTCAGTTGCTCTTCGCAGAGAATTTGTTGTTGAGAATTTCCTTTACGAAGGCAAATTCGATATGTGTTTTTAGAGAAATAATCACTGTTTGTTATGAGTGTTACGCGTAAAGTGTAAATACACTCTGCGGGAAAACACGGTAAATTTTAATATTAATATTAGGTGGTACATGTAATAATCACTGTTTAAAGGGGCGGAGAGGTACGAGTGTCTCGGTAGAGTTTCTGGATATTAGGGAATTTTTTCACCTCCATTTTGTAATTATTTTAGCGTTCCTCAATTTCTTCCCATGGTTATATTGTGTCCCAATTTTTATTGTTTAATTTACAGGAATAATTTTTAATTCAAACACTGTGTCATAATTAGGCCACTTTTTGCATGTTATTTCTGTGAGTTTTTGCTGTATTGGCAAGGGAAACTGGCACTTATAGTAGCAATATATCAGTCAGTTCCTGCCTCAAAAGTACATGGTACGTTTTCATTACAAAGACCAGTCGGCTAATGCCTCGTAGAGAAATAATTATTCCTTTTTCTTGGAATCGTGGGAAATTGAAGGTCCAGTGTGGTAAAATACAAAGTTTTTTTTTAAAACATATAGTAATCAGTTTGTTTAATGATTAAATATGTCGATATTACGCGTGCCTTAAATGGTTCTAGATCGTTTCCGAATTAAACTAATGACGTATTACGAAACTCGAATGCTATTAATTATCACGTTGGTGTCACGCGGTCTTACTGTGAGTAAGATATTACGTTTTTGTTTCGTAAGAAATTTACGTGCAAAAGTACAGACCTGTTTCCCCGTTTTAAAGTTCGTGGGATATCCATACCTTTCATTGACTTGAGTTTTGGACTTTTAGTTACGCTATAAAAAATTATTTTACACAGCTGTGTGAAAATAATTTGTCGGCCTTTTAACAATATTAACTGGAGACAATGTTTTCAAAAATGGTATAGTTTTTGCAACAATTTACTCGAGGTACATTACGTTCTTTGTTTGTGTTAGCGAAGTAAATCACTAGCAGCCCGGTGTGAGACAGTGTTTAAACTGAATGTCTTAATCTTATTCCTCAGTTACTTCAAAAGCGTAGAGGAATTAGTAGGGCCTATACTTGTTAACAGTTAAATTAATTTCACTTTTCTTGTATTGTGAGTCAGGGGTACCTAATTCACACATGAAATTTTGTCGTTAAACGTGTGGCGACCTGACGCTCTTCTAAATGTCACATATTTTTGTGAAGAAACATGCAAGTCTAGTCTTTATATCTTACTTAGCGAACCTGAAAAGAGTGACCAGAATTCCTGAATTTACATGCGGGAAGAAGTGCATTTAGCATTTCTCAAAATTTGAACCTGCAAGAATGTGTTAAGGATATAAAGTGAATTATGTTAGGCGGGATTCTCTGTGTTTTGTAATGGACTGTATGTGAACACACGAACTGAAGATTTACTGACAACATTAAATTTTAAAATTTAATACGGTGTAGCTACTGAAGATTATGGTCCCAATGGAAGCACAGAGCAAACACTTGGCATAAAACTAGATAGGAGCGTTAATCATTGAAGATAATGAAAGACTGAAGTGTACACTATAGATGTTTGCTTTGAAAAGGGGGCTCCCCTTAGCTGACTGTGAACGCCGCCTCCCTTATCACTGCACTGACACAACCCCTCTTTCTGCTGGTACTGTACGACGTCTAGAACTGTGTTTCCTGTGGGAATAAAATTTCACCATACTTTCCCGTGTATGAAATGTGATTTGGCTCTTTAGCCTAGCTCCGTTAATATTTGGTGCGTTTGCTGCTGATTGAGTAGTGAGTGGAGTACTCGATGAAGAGATTGACAGTTTAATTTGAGTCTTGAAAGGAAATAAACTGAAAATGAAAGGTAAAAGAAAAATAAGAGGGCTAAGTGAGATGAGCAAATGAAGAAAATAAGGGGAAAAAGATAGGAAATGGTGAAGAAGCGGGGTCGAAAATAGAAAGACCTAGAAGGAAAGAGAAAATGTTGCACATATATATATATATAAAGAAGCGAGCTACAAGCCTGAAACTTGCTAAGAACCTAGTTTAATGATCGTTGAATTCTAGTGAGTGAGCCTTTGAGGCAAATAAGTTCTGTTCCTGATTATGAAGCTTTACAGAATTTGGATGTTGAGTATTGTTTTCTTTTTAGGACCGAACCTTGTTAGGACTCTTTGTTTGGGAACTTCTGTGCCTTTGCCAAGTTCTATTACATTGCACTGAGCTAATACCGTACAGTAGACATATGCCACAACAAATTCATGTATAGTTCTCACAGTACGTATATCGTAACATTTCCACTTCCTCTACAAGTGAAGAAGAGTGCTTGACATTATATTCATTGCTTGTTGCGCAGGCAGGAATTAAAAAAGAAGAGCGAGTGAGGAAATAAGAGAAAATAGGACACAATTATTTGTCTCAAGGGGATGTCGAAAATCACAAAGAAGCAGCAGTTACGAAATGTATGCACAGCATGACAATACTTCCCCTAGAGAACGTAAAAATAAGTTCTGTTTAATTACCTCGAAAATTCAAAGACTTCGAGAAGAGTGTATGTGACGTCAGCTGTTCAGTCAGTTACAATGAAGATGTCCCCCGAAGGGCAAGTAAGGGTTTGGGTAAACGTCCGTTACTGTCTACTGATTGCACTCAAAATTGTTATAAAATAATATTTACTTTTAAAATAAAATTTACTTTTTTACTCCTCAATATCAGAACTTATGAAAACAAGATGACCGGTTTGCGAGTTGTTACATGCAGACATACAGATATGACAAAGTTAATTTTTGTTCCAATAGCGTAACAGCCCCCAGTGGGCCAGGGCCTCCTCATTATGGAGGCTTCACGATCCCACGCAGACACACCACACTCGGTGTTCAGCCCGAAGCAGAGACCTCTACCTGACAACACACAACACTCACAAGAGACAGACGTCAACGTTCCCGACGGGATACGAGCCCATAACCCCAACAAACTGGTGGCCGCAGACCCACGCCTTGGACTGCGCGGCCACTGGGATCGGGAACGAAGTTAATAGCCATATTCTTATAATTAATTGTGAATGCTCCGCAAACAAAGCAAAGAGCGTCCGTGAACACGGAACCAATCTTATTCGAGCTCAGCTACTTTGTTCGGTTCAAAGGTTAACATTTTGTTGTTGAGAAGACAGCAAATAGGCGTGCACCCAACTGGGTTGTGTGGTATTTGAATTGCAACCATGCACGTATTGTCGTTGACTGCGTTATTCTGAGAAGAATGACTGACGTTTAGCCTAGTTCCTTTCCTCTTGAAAGACACGCGGACGCAATTTACGTACACATCACGTAATGTAGGGGTGGGGATAAATGAAACAACAAAATTGTTACTTCCTTGTGAAGCACGTTCGGAAGAGGAATAAAGACCAAGTTACCGCCCTAAATGAAAATGGATGTGTTAGGTCGGTCATGACACACTTTGTATTATGGAACTTCCTGTTTACAGCTGTCGTCATCCCCGTTACACAAGTTTCGCCAACATCGCCCCCTCTACTCCAGCTAAAACATGGGAATATATTGAGAGGGTCGGGCATTGTGTGCGGCTTTGTTGATACTTCAGCGTCCCAACAACGAGATGATAGTAACGCATTACTTCACCACTCGCCTGGCAGTTATGGGCAGCAAGAACAGAAAGTCACTTCCCTACGTCTTCCGTGGTTGGCTACTGGCTTTTCTAGGTCTGTGTTCACAGAAGGGGAAGAAATGACACAATACTGAGAAATCTGATACATGAAGTTTTACATAATTGCAGCACTTTTTTCAACTTCCGCGCATGTTACGCTGCTGTTACATAACCTGTTCACATAAGGAACTATATGTAATTTTTCTGTCAATTTTTCGTCTTGCACAGATTATTTCGTATATAGTAGAACTATGAAACTATATATTTTACATTAAATTCGCATTTACTTTTAGATTACTTAGAGTGTATCGATCCCAATTTTCCTCAGGCTCTTTACAGGAATACGACTTAGGTCAGGTAACGTTTGTTCCATATATGCTGTTTAATTGTCTTTGAAACTGATTGTTTGTAATAACGCTGCAATTTTAAATAGTCTTACTATTTTAACATTCAGTGAAGTGAGTGTTTCTTGTACTGTGCTTGAACCAGACGTCTCCTCTGTTGTCCCGCCAGAGAGACAGTATGTTTGCAGAGACACGACAGTGAATATATGTCACTGTACAAGAGAGAGGTCAGCATTAAGTTTATATGTAGAGAGAGAAGAATTTTATATTACTAAGCCGAGAACGTAACTTGGGAGGAGAGACGAGAAATACATAGAGGACGCGGTGGGGAAACCCCTTGTATTACGTCTGCTTGGAAGACGTAGAAAGGGACGGGATGGTAATATGAAGGCGTAACACAGAGAGGTATATTGACGATTGGATGTGATTAAAAGGGCTTAAATCACATATAATCATATATTTTATTATCAGTATCTTGAAATTTGATTTCTCCAATGCTAGTGTTAGTCATTTAGCTGGTCAGTTAAGGAAAAGGAGGCCAAAGCTTCTTTGAAAATATACCTCAAAATTTCCGTCTTTGTACAGGTAGTGCAGGAAGTTTTAGGTGCAGGCTTTCACGTCCTGTATTGCGTAGATTTTGGTCTTATATATTTGGACACCTTGTAGGTTTCATGCCGCCTTTCCGTGGTTCTAATTAACCGCAAAGGCAGCAGGTGCCTTCGAAACATCCCCTTTGTATCAAGTTACAAACTGACATGGTGTCAAAATCCATGGCACTATCATCCATATTTTGCTATGTTCAGGAGCCCTATCATATCTCGAATTCGGTTCTGGAGTTAAATTGACACTTATTTGTTGCATCGTATCAATGTGAAACGGCTGTACTTTATTTTGTAGGTTTTTGGTGTTGATTCAATGTAATTCTATGCCCACCGAAAAGACGAAGGGTCTGTACAATACCCAGGACTGAAATGAGTAGAGTTTGATATTTCCATGTACTTTTGCCTTAAAACAGTGTAAATCTTCCACATCACGACCATTTCTCCAGCGCAGTCTCCATCCTAACGACCTCCGTGTGACTTAGAGTTTATTGTCAGCATGATCATAACCCAGTTGCCGTAAGAATATCACTCACAACGCGACTTTAGGACATTAAGTGCCTCCATCTTCCATTTAAACGCGTTATCACGAACCTTGTTGACGTAAAACTTCTACTGAAGGCTAACGAATCTTAGGGAACTGCGCCGTAACACCACACATAAAATTTCACCTACATATATCAAATGTTACATTTTTTATTATTTTTGACACATCGTAGAATGCTTGCTGAACTTTAGCGTGGGCATGTTTATTACCCTGTCTCCAATCAAATAATAGAATGCCGGCTGTGATAGATGTGTTGTAAATGCATGAGCTCCAGCGGTAATATAACTTGACTATGTAGTGAATTAATATTTGCAAACAGAATTATGTTACCTAGGTCAGCTCGGCTTTTAAAGTAGAGCTGTGAGGAGTTATGCTTTTTGTTTTCAGTTCACGGAAACAAGGATACACACACTCTTGTGGGAACTGTGTTCAGTGGCTGCGGACTTTATTAGAAGTGGAATAATTCAAATGAATTTAGACGCTAACTGCGCGAGGTGCACATTGCAAAATCTAACGCTTATGGAAAGTTTAATTTCTGATAATTCGACGTAAGTCTTTAGATGATTTGCTTTCTGGCAAACGGGAGTCATTGAATAAATCCTTTTCTGATGTGGGACATAATAAATTTCCTTCTACTTTGCGTGAAATTTTGATGGTGGTGGCGATGGTGATGGTGGTAATGTTGATGGTTGTGGTGGTTTTGGTTGTGGTGGTTTTGGTTGTGGTGGGTGATTGACATGGTAGTTTATGGTAGTGGTGGTGGTGGTGGTGGTGGCGGCGGCGGCGGCGGTGGTGGTGGTGGTGGCGGCGGCGGCGGTGGTGGTGGTGGTGGTGGTGGTGATGGTGGTGATGGTGGTGGTGATTACGATGCCTAATGTAGAATCAGGACCATACTCGTAGCTTTGTATTTTCCAAAATTGCAAATGATTTCATATTCTAGAACGGCTGAGGGCATGAGAAACAGTTATCGTCAGTTCTGGCCGGAATGCAACTACTGTACGGGCGATGCATACACAAGTAAGGGGAAAGTAAAACGTTCCAAACAAATATTTTCTTGACATTATTAGAAAAGTGCCTTACATGTTGTTTATAATGTGCACGTAGCTTGAAAAATAATTCATTTTTTGTAACTAAAAGCAGTGCGCCCTAACGGAAATAGTCCTCTAGTGGATTCCAAACCAGTCCATTTATTAGGGCGTTATAACGCATTATTGAGCTATCTTTCTATCAGTGTGCATCAATTTCCATGAAGTGCAGACTATTTGTGTGAGTTCTTATTGGGCTCTACACTTGATATCGCTGCGTGTTAAGACACATAGCCTGATGTTGACTTTACGTATCGAAATGTGTAGCCATGTACAGTGTAGTGACTAACGAGAATACATATAAATTTTGTGCTTAACCGAAATTCTAATGTTCCTATTGCGGTGTAGAATACAATTTCTCTCATTTGGACTTACAATTTGTTCAGTGTATTTGGCAGAGATGATAAAAAAATGAACATTTGCATGCACCGTCAATTCCACAGCCACTTCAGAAGGCACATAATTATATTGTCAGTTCGCCTTTTAAACTTGCCCATATTTCGTTAAAAGTTATACACAGTGCTTGTGTACTGGGGGTAACATTGACTTTCATCGTCAGGGCTTTCTTTTTAAAATTTAGTAAAGTTACGGAATTGCGTCATATGCACTGAAGCGTCCGCCCAATAATATAGTGGAGATATGAATAGACAGAATAATATATTAAGAATGGTTTGTGGTTTGGCTTTGTATTCGTCGTGTCCGGGGCTGTGTTATTCGAATAACAGAGGCTGTCGTAAAAGAATTTTTCGTAGTACGTGTAAACCTATATTCCAGTCACTACAGAAAAGTGCTGGGGATTTACAGACCGCACAAACTTTCTACTACACCCTTTCCTGGTTATATTTCACAAATATTCGTTATATAATCTTTCTTAACCCTGTAAAATCCGGTGGTAAATATGGGTACCACTTGCTTTAACATTAACAAACTCTGCATTTTGGCACAGTGTATTTTTGTGTTCCATATATTTGTCACAATAAAGAACGATAATTTTCCTAAACAGCATTAACTTAATAGACACGCAGGTTGTCCTCTGTGAGGTACGAACTATATTCTCATATACAATTTACATATACGCCAGTCCTCGGAGTGAAGATCCCAACAACATGTCACACACTTCAAGACAGCTAAGCTCTTGTTCACCCCTGCTGCAGCAAATTAAATGCGCGGTCAGTCAGCCGTGGTTTTGTGACGGCCAGTGGTCATAGCCAATTAACTTTTTTAACATCAGTTGGAATAATTGAACGTAAAATTAATCATTAATGGGAGGGAATATGCGAGATATGAAAAAGGAATGACTGCCGCTATAGTGACGGTATAGACGTGAAATATCCATGAAATTAAGAACTGAAATAAAATACTAATCTTATGTGTACGTGTGTTCTTATTGTTTTATTAAATTTATGTAGCTGATAATGGAAGATTAGCCTCACACTATGTCAGAGGAACTAATTGCCTGTCAGCAGTGCGTCCGCACAATGAGTATAAATTTATCTCTTCAAGTGATGTAGAGAACTGTAAGATGTTTGTATGGGGAAACTTCATTATCGTATGTAATTTTAGTAGGCAAATATTTGCAGATCGGTAGACCGAAGAAAAGAGACTAAAATAATGTGATTTAAACTTATGTGTTTCTCAAATACTGTACTAAAAACTATCGATTTACAAACTCTTAGACGTACTTAAATGAATGCACATATGATGCAGCCACCAGCCTAAATGTGTATAAATAAATAAGTAAATAAATAAATAAATAAACTTCAGTGTCATAATCAGTAAACCTTCGAATTTTAGCACCATATTTATTTTTATTTACTGTATGCCTATACTCGTGTGTGTTTAGCCTCAATATTGCAGATAGTTGTCGGTCTAACATAATTACATTTATCTGCTTTTTGGGTCTACTCGTGAAATAATTCAAGGCGTGTAGTCGAACCCACGACATCCTGAATAAATTACTCGTATTTGTAAAATCTCGGTTAACTTTTCGTTGCACAATACCATAGTAATTTCCAGATTTCCTGAACCGGTAATTTCAGATTTAGGCTACAAGCGATTGTAGGTCTCTGTTTCATCACGTGATGTACAATATTGAGGTTGAATTTTTGTATTTTCTTTTGTTCATAATTGATTACACTTAATGTGTTATACTACCAATGTTGTGATATATGAAAACTGAATATCTGCTTGTCTCATCCTATTACTTAAAAGGTTGGCTGTTAACAAGTACGTACGTGGGGCTGCTCCGATACTTGTGCCAAAATTTAATTACTCACACTTCAAACTCTTAGCGTTTTTAACAACGAATAATTCTTACTCTCTCTTGAAAAGGTAAAATCCCCAATGTACATAATGAGGGCGTATGAGGTAGTGGAGATGTAGTTCCGCTCACTCTTATTCTCGGCAGGAGACGGAGGCGAGTGGTCAGCTTCACTCCACGGCCGCTTTACTCTGGGGGAAACAGCGTCCTTTACATTCGAATAAGTGACTTGGTAGACCCCCGAGCCGGTCTGAACGTACTGGACAAGTGTGAAACCTTTTGCCTCTCCCGGGATTCCTACCACGATTCCTCGATCGTGATGGCCGTATCCTGGTCTCTGTACTGGCTACGTAATGCCGACTTTTATTATGACATTAAGAACCCAAAAATTGCTCGTATATGAAAAAGCTGGTCTTCAAACGTACCTCATTTCTTATACTATAATATCACTCTATCACATTTTGTCGTCGTACTTTTAGTAGGCTTTTTGTTACGTCTTCTTTGTCCACGCAACATTTAATATCTCTCTTCTCCTTTCTCACTCCATAACACTCATCCAGGACGTCTGAAAGGGGTTAGCAATAGTCGTCGCTAGATTTCTTTTGATGCCGTAATGGTTATGCTATTCACCACTAGGGGACATGGTGGTCGTTGCTCGTAGAAGACACTTTCTCGTTCTTTTTTCTTCCATAAATTTATTCCGAGTTCTTTACTATGTCTGAATTTAGCGCTTTTAGAAAAACCTTTATCATTTCTGCTGTAGAATAGTTTTCTTGCACAGAGAACATTCTTACTGCAAGTTTTTTGTTTCATCTGGGTAGGTAAACAAGCTTCTTTGTACCAGCATTATGAATCTGTTGTGTGTCCTTCGTGTCTGATTTTATTAGAATTCTCGTTACGGTTTTTATTTGAAAGAGCTGTACAATCGAAAACGTGTGTGCTGAAATATAATTACGTCTTAGTACTCCGGTTGTATGGTATTCTATGGATGCGAAAAAAAAATCGAGCAGTGATGTTTAAGTGGGTCCTGTGAGTTCGAATAATAATTTGCAATGAACAAAGTGGCATATGAAATAGAACGCCTGCTATGTAATTTGCATAAAGTGCAGTACTCTTATGTTATGCTCGAGAACTCGCTTTAAACCTGTCGTTCCGCTAAACGAGCCTCCCGCCCCTTTGGTTAAGTCGTCTGTATTAGAACTGCAGTAGGGGGATTTAAGGAATTATGCACAGATTTAAATACACCTATACGATCTGGTACAGTTGTATATTTTAGATCAAAATCAAATATGCTGAATCAAAATACGTGAATTCAAAAAATTTTAAAATTTTGTTTCCGACGCTGCTGCTGCTGCTCCTCCTCCTCCTCCTCCTCCTCCTCCTCCTCCTCCTCCTACTACTACTACTACTACTACTACTACTACTACTACTACTACTATAAGCACTGAAGTTCAGTTTCAAGGATTTCTCCTATTCTATGTTCAGTAAAGTGTGGTATTGTTGCTTTGTTTAAGGCTGTCCCGGAGACAAACTCCCTAGGCAAGTGAACTGCAAGTAACAATGTCACTCCGATTTCAGTTTAGTGCTTCTAAGCTTAACTTTACCTTCCCTGATTCCATCAGGACTGCGACTGTGAAAAAGTACCGTGTTTTGTGTACAATTCTTTACAGTCGTAATCCTATTAAACACAAAAAGCGAGGCTTGCCAAATTTGAAAATATGTATTTAATTTTCCTTGTGTATAACTATACAAATTTTCAGCAGAATGCCTTTTGGGAACCGTGTACACACATAGTGTTATTTTTTTCTGTTGGTCGTTTTTAGCTTCTGTTACGCACCACAGACCATGCAATGGGCCTCCATTTCTACCTCCGACACATTCATACCCTCACTCTCTACAGCACGCCATCCCCCGTACACGTGATAGCATGGGAGAGCACATGAGTGGAAATTCAAAATGCATGTGGCGTTGTTCGCAATGACATCTGTCGTTAAAAGTCTCGTTACAGTAAAATCTCTCTCCCCATCAAACCACCCTCCTCCTGCTTTCCTTGCAGCACCTGACAGAAACGAATTCCATATTCTCCTATCCACCTTCTAATGCACTGCACTCCGCTTTGGACATTTCACTGATATTGGCACTTTCCGACCAGATTACACTATACGCTAGAATCTCCTTCTGTGCTAGAAACTTCTTTGCTAATGCACTGTAAGTTGACCATCACGTGCAAAGTATGCGATAAACAGGTCATGACCTCACACACAACCCAGTCTGTTCGAAATATAGTGCAGATCAGTGGCGGTTTTTTAAGAAACCTGCTCGTTTAGTGGAACTCCAATATTTAACACAGGTTCACAGTAACCATCTACTGGATCATATATTAATCCAGTCCACTAGTTTAGAACCTAAATGTTTTGTTACTTTTTAATATTATCCTTCTAGCCAAGGCTACGTCTGTGTCTCTCAAGTGACCTTCTTACGTCAGTTTCTTCGACCGATATTTTGTGTAGTAATAAATACGGCCTGTGCAGAAGGCTGGACTCAGATATGTTATTTTTCTGAATGACATTGTGTCAGATGAGCATGTGTACGAAAGTAAAATATGTGGAAGCGAAAGGAGGTTAAGGACTACTCCTGACGCCGCTTGAGACACACCGGGCCCGCTATTCAGAGTTCTAGCCATACGTTTAGTTGTACATTAATGTAATTTTGTTTGTAAAAATGGATTATTCGCTTCTTTTCGCAGTCCTTCCCTCTTCTACCTACTTGTTCACAGTAGGTGTAGAGGGTTTTGATTGTCACTTTATCACACTCACACACCACAGTCGGTAGGACTCCTCTGGACGAGGGATCGGCCCGTCGCAGAGACCTCTACCTGACAGCACAAACATTATACAAGAGACAAATATCCATACCCATGGTGGGATTCGAACCCACGATCACAGAAAGCGCTTGGCCGCAGACCTACGCCTTAGACCACACGGCCGATGAAATCACAAAACCCCCGACACGTACTGTGAACAAGTAGGTAGAAGCAGGGAGGACTAAGAAAGAAAGGAAGAAAGAAATTATATGTGTCTGAGAATCAACAGCTTTAAACAGTTCTTAAACACTTAAATTATATTGTATAATTTAAGTGTTGTTTTTAGGTTTTATCTTAGAAATTTGGACATATGCTTAACCCTTTAAAGACGAAGCGTATCTGTTTTATATAAGGACTCAGTGCGTACCGCGCTGTAAACACTCTCCACTTCGGTTATAAAAACCAGTCTCTTAATGTTTTATAAGGCAAAAGTTGCTGTTTGTTCTGAGATCCGTACAAAACACATAAACGCAATGTGGGCACCATGTAGAATACTTAATGTTAAACCTGGTCGTATATAAAGTTACCGCTAGGCTTTAACCCTTTAAAGACGAAGCGTATCTGTTTTATATAAGGACTCGGTGCGTACCGCGCTGTAAACACTCTCCACTTTGGTTATAAAAACCAGTCTCTTAATGTTTTATAAGGCAAAAGTTGCTGTTTGTTCTGAGATCCGTACAAAACACATAAATGCAATGTGGGCACCACGTAGAATTTTTTAATGTTAAACCTGGCGGTACGTAAAGTTACCGCTAGGCTTTAAAAGGTTAATCATATTAGATGATAGTATGAGCTGGATTCCGAATGATTCAGTTACATTCGATCGAATAACTTCCTCGACTACTGATTGGAAAGCTCGGTAGAGGCAAGGAAGTCAGAACTGAACAACAACGTGGAGATGTGACACATTATCTCAAGAAGAAAGAGTCCGCTGCAGTGATTACTTAACCTAAGCTGTAAATTTTTAGATTTGAATTATTTTATGCCTTATGCTTGTAAATAGGCCAACTAGTTCCCTTTTTTCGGATGTGATTAACTTCATTGACAGTGCTGTAAAACATAAGATTCTCTCAGTCATATTATTTGTCTTTTGTATTTTTCCCTCATTTTTAAACATGTCTGTTAGAGACAGTAAGATAATGTGTAGTCTTGTAATAAGGTAATTCAAACCGCCATTTTGTAATGAAATAATTTTGTTATCGCTTGTGGTGAAAATATGGCACGTGTCCTTCCGTAACGCTGTAATACCGACTGACCCTTAAATAACACACAGAACATGGAGAGTAATTCGAAAACGAATTTCTCTTTTTATAGTGCCCCTCAATTATAAATCCAATAAATTTTTTCTGTCTTCTTTCTAATTGGATCATAGAGCCATTAGTAGATTATCTTTTTCTGTCTAATACACACGCTCTTGGCTTTCATTAGTCAGCATTTGTCGTTTTTCATTAGAACCTGAATTCAGCTGAATATGAAATAATGCGAGACTCGTTAGCAAACTGCTGGTTTCTCAGTTTCCCATAGCCAGTCTGCAATTGTTTTGTCCTGAAATAACTTCTTTTAATTCTACCTGTAGGTAGCACAGGCTCTAGTTTGTAATGTTGCCTCAGCAGTTCATGTTATATACTGTCGAATATAAGGGTCGCATTAAAGGATAACTTGTGAAAATTTTTGAACCAAGATTTTATATCACCAAATTATTTTAAGCTGAACATAGTCGTAGACACAGTGTTATAAGTAGGCCCATGGAAGAGGACGATTAAATTCTTAGATATGTTTTTATCACGAAGGAAATGAGAGTTTGATTTATTGTTAAGAGTTTACTGATGTTAAATATTTTGAGCTGTGCTCATTACAAAACCCGTGGCTAACTGAATAAATCCGCGAGACACTGTCCTTGTAGAGAGGCTAAACGTATCTCAAATAGTCACGAAGCTGAGTGAAATCAAACCACATATTAAATATGTTACCTTCAGGACCATTCTAACAGCATTTTCCCATCTACGCACGAGTTTTCCGAAGCGGTTCCTTTCCTTCGCGGGCTTTATACAAACCCAATGTAAACTGTTCTGTCATGCGGCCACCACATGCCTAGCCCATCTCATCATTCGTGGTTTGATGAACCTTATATCTGGTGAGGAGTACGAATCATGACGCTCCTCACTGTGCGGTTTATTTCAGCCTCCTGTTGCTACCTTTCTGCTAGGTAAAGTATCTTCCTTGGACCCTATTATCTCTCTGTCGTCCAATGTTCCCTGTAGGGTACGTGGCCGCGCAGTAAATGAAATGCTCCCGCGCATACTGAATTGTTGCTGCACAGCTGAAATTTTTTAGTTTGCTTTGTTAATATTCTTATTATGCATATTGCAAAAAAACTTTTGAAGTGTTGCGCAGTTGTCAGGTCGTGTAAAAATTTTCAACCCACAACAGTAGCACGTCCGCGCAGCTTTAAAAAAAAATCAGAGGGAACTTTGCTGTCGTCAGACTATGCTTTTCAGGTAGTTTAATTGACCAAGTGTCTCATCCATATAAAACATTAGGCAAAGGTGCCGTTACTTTTCTAAGTGTTATATTATTAGATAGCAGGTGAGGAAACGGTAGATTGTGATGCAACGTGACGAACTGATGACAGTGCGTGTGTTGAGTTGCGGCGGTGAGAATGTAAATATGCTTCCGCGCTAGGGCGGTGCTCGAATTTGCCACTATGACAGCTCGAACGAAGTTTCATGTATCAGCTGCTGTCTTAACGAGATCGGGTAAATAGTTTGAGGGAAGTTACAGTGTAACCAAGTGTTAAATTTATAACTTTGCTATGTATGATACTGTAAATATTACGGATAATTTCATGAGATCTGTTAGTGTAAGTTGGTCTACTCTCTCTGTATACTCTTGGACTATTTTATTTCGAACCTTTTGTTTCCGGCTGCGCACTCGGGAAGATTGCTAATTCTCGTGCTGACGGAGCAGTGTCAATTTCCGCACTTCCTGTATGACTGTTGTCAAGATGCGGACTACATTCTCCTTACTGTCAGGGTGGATAAATTCAAGAACCCCATTCGATAATTCCTCGTGCGCCTTTTATGGTAGCGTAAGCTTTTATAAACAAACGCTTTCCTGACTTCAGAGTAATTTAAAACATTCTGCCTGTATAGTTCATGTAAAACAGGAAATGTTAAAATCGCATGCTTCATGCTTAATTTAAAATTTAAAAATTGAATAGAATCATTGTTCTGTAATTTTGCAAGTCTTTATTTCCTTCAAAATTGTAACGAAATTGTATTATCTTTTTTTAACCCTTTCAAGCACACCACTAACTACATTTTAGCGCCTGTTTTAGCATTTCTAGACTGCATTTTTCGGACGCTATGTGATGTTTGTGTGTTTCGTATAATTTTCAGTACACACTAATCAATTTGCTATGTGATGGAGACACAGCGTTTTTACTTATTCATTTACATAATTCCACAATGGCATATGATGGTCCCGCTCTTCGTCCTTGAACCTGCACCATCTTGTTTCATGCCTTATTATTAATTAGTTTCCATATGTTTTAAGGTATATTATTGAGTGTTGGGCTGTTTTTCAGTGTTCTGATTATTTGATAAAATCTCTGTTGTAATCTGACAATTTTAGAATTGGAGCAAATTTCTTTCAAATTTGCAGTTGATATGCACTTCTTTTCACCTTTGTAACTGTTGCTAACGTGTCTTTTATTTATTTCACTTTAGTTGATTTTATCTTTCTCGCGAATCAATCCCTCAGTAACCAGTAAAATTATTCATTCTGTGTCCCTTTCTTGAGCCCTCTCTTTCGATTAGATTTGCCCATCGCATTTTGCAATCCTGCTCGAGGCACTGTATTTGTCTGTGTATCCTTATTGCCATCACATAGTCTGATTCTCAGTCAAATTCTTCTTACCGTCTTTATTAATAATTTACGATTTCGTAGAATGGAATCATCGAAGACCACCTTTTTTTAGCGTCGAAACCATCATCTTTTCTGCTACTGGAAGTATAAGTCATGAAATTGTTTTACCATTTGTCTTGAACTTTTAAAGCCCCAATCCAAAGTATATGCACAAACTCAGTAAGCCTGTCGTGAAATAGAACCGTTGCATTGTGTCACGCAGCCTGCTGGTATGTTTCGCCTCACCTTCATAATAAATGCCGATTATTTCCTGGAACTACTTTAGTCAGTTTGTCTTCGTAATGTAAACACGGAATGTTTTCTGTAAGGTAGAAACTGACATTTTACTTTTAACGTCAATGACCGCAAGACTCCAAATCGTTATTCCGTACCTCAACCTCTGCCTCCGTTACGGTTTATTTTGACGAGGTCTAACTATGCGGGCGTGTAGCAAGTGGAACTAAATTCAAAGCTGCTACAGTTAATGAAGCACCAGCTCTTAATGACTGATAAACGCAAAACTGAACACCAAAGGGAAATGGACGTCATAGGAAACCTGCCATGGCGTAAGATTCCAATTCTAAAAATTGTGTTCGGAAATTGGTAGCGTGTCCTTCCCATTGGAAATAATTTTTGGTTACCGAATTTTGAGGAACTTAAATCGCATGTGCTATCAAAAGACATTTTTACTTTCGGTTCGGTGGTTGTTACATGTTTTGACGCAGGATCTTCTAAATATTTCTCACATTTTTTGTAGATCCTAATGTACACAAATTATACAAATTACTCGTTATTTCGTTTTTTTTTTGCCTCTTTGTGAAATAAAAAACCAAGACGGAGCAGACATAAGAAGAGTCTCCACTATATCACATTACCGCTCCTTTTTTATGCTTAGCCATGGCCTGTGAGACTAACCCTGAAGACATCTTCCCCCTCCAATTTGTTGAGTTGTGTTACGTAGGGTTGGGTTGGGTTTCGACTCCAAAGTTAATCACAAGAAGCATCAACCCACATGATGGATGACTACGAAGATGGCTCTTCAACACACATATATTCCCTAAGAAGGAACTGGGAAAAATTGAAACAGAACTCACGACATCTTGAAAACTTATTTTGCTTTAGCTTCCACCTCTATCCTTTAATACCGTTTTCTTCCCGGCGGGAAATAAAATTCTTGTATGGTTTAAACTGTGCGTGGATAGAAATTTATGTTTAGATTTATCGAACCTAATGGCATGTTCATTGGAAATTAAACGGGAAATTTCGACAATTTTCGGCTGTAAAATACATCTTCATAGCATAAATAGGGCTGCTTAACCAACATGACCATATGTACCACCGCCATACCAGGTATGTTTTTCAGTTCCAAGATGGATTCTTTATAAAACATGAATGTCACCATATATTGAAAGAGGGAAGACTTTGATTGTCCCTTTTTCTGCTGTGGTTATTACAATTTTTCAATGATCGTGAAAAAAGTAACAAATTTACAACCAGCTATTGCTATAAAGAAGGTGAAATATAAACTACTTACACTAATGCTCGTCTCAGAGGATTCTTTTATATAATTACCTATTATTTTAATCCTTCGCTTCAATTAGTGTTCTTTATATATTTCCCTGCATTCGTCTTTTGCAATTTGACTTGAAATAGACTCTGTATGATGCTAAACCGTATTTTCTGTTGGAAATTTAAAGAAGTATTAGTATTTATTAAGAAGTAATATGCTGTTTTCTCTGTGTTGTGTGTCAAAACATTCTCCGCAGCACAACCCTGCTATTTTTATAAAAACGAGGGTATTTTCGCCACTTACATTCCACGCTAGAAACTTCTCGCCTCTCGAGGGGGTGAATGTATTAATGACCGCATGCATTACAGTCTGACCTAGCAGGTGTGTACCGATACAGATGAAATTCAAATAACTTATATTTAAAGCCAGCAACGTATAACACTCTCCCTTTGAAACAGTAAAAACAGCTTGGCAGTACGCAGTGATGCTATGTGACGTAGAAGTAACTTTTTCCGGAAAAGTTATATTAGTAATACAAACAGAAGTATTCATTGCGGTCCCGTTTATTGCGGCCATCTGTGGTGCTGTCCGAAGTAACTACGTTTTTCATTTCACTTACATGAAAAAGGAAGACAAAGCTGTAAATCTAGAGCTACACACTGCCTTGCTTGCATTAACTGCATCATGGTTGTTGTCTAAATAAATTCCTTTGAAGGAGCGTGTTTTATATTACAATAATATATGTTACCACCAACTCCTACATAACGCTAAAACACAATATGCCGTCACTTTAGAGAAACTCCGACATGTTTCGGTGCACTAGTACACCACGTTCAGGAGAGGAACACATTCAATGCTTAAAACACACAAAGCCCACTTGTTAAAATGCCCTTTAAAAATAATATTAATTGAGCAGCCGCATGTGTAATATCAGCTGTACGGAAGGTGTACAGTATTAAACGTGCGTCGTTAAGTAACTGTTTCTAAATGTTTTGTGACAAGATACAATTCCTGTTAAGGATGTGAAATGGCTTTCATACAGACGTTTTTCCATATGACTGTCACAGTAAATGGACCATTTCAGCTAGGTATTTTGAAATTAAGGATGCTGATAAAGCTAGAAAAGTGCTAACACTGTGTTAATGAATGACAGCAGTGAGTGTAACTACTCGTGAACATCGAAAATACTTTAAAAGTTGTGATTATGAGATGGTAGTTGTCATATGCGGAACTGCCTTATGTAACCCATTTCTCTTGAAAGAAGCATGAAAGCTGATAATGACAAAATAACAACACATATAAAAACAATAATGTTATCATTAATGAATAATAGGCGTTGTGTGATAGACACCGCAGACAGTGATAGGGCCATATATTCTGCGTGCCGCTCTAAGTTAATGCTCTTAACAGTGACGAACTATTGTAATGCGAGGCCCAGAAATCTGTCAAATGCAGTCTTGAATATAAAAGAACGTTAGATTCCCCTTCAGCACATACGTTGATGCCAGCTCATGTTGTGGCATGTAGCATAGGATCCAGGCGAGCATTATCAGCCCGCTACGTCGGATTAGAAGACAAGACAGTGTCTGAAGGAGCGTCTTGGAGAAACCTCTCTGTGTTAACTTCATCATCGTGCCTCAATGCGGCGTGGTATTCAGCGCATCGAAATAAATTACCACGACAGCAAGGTCTTGTTGCTCCAGGCTACTATGGTTGCCTACTCACAGGATGTCAGCATTATAATGAGTTATTTACATGTAAATTTGCCCATCACAATGCTCAGAGACGTCGTTGTTGGAAACCCCTATGATACGACTTCCGTCGTAAATCCACACTCTTCAAGCCACAAATATGTTATCGTAACGTGGGTCATCCTACAAGGATGATTTTGATACTGCACGCGACAGCCGAGAATGGGAACGTGAGATTTTGGCTATACTTTCCCACCTGTCGCAATTTGAACTTTTGGAGAGCACATCTGTCTCTGAAATGTATTCATGTAAATAAATAAATAGGTGTAGGCAGAACGTATGCTTCGATCCCTTCGTACTGCGGCCACTTACAGAACTACCTATCGGTGATCATGTATTTGTATGGAGCATGGACGGAATGAAAGTTGACAGGTGAGGGCCAGAGTGCTAAAAAGAAATTTGTTCCGGTTTCAATTCGTCTACTTAAAGTGGCACACGACCTTACCTTAATAACGGGGAACACTACGACAGTAAGCCGGTGAAAACGTCAGAAATGTGGCAGGTTCTTCTCAGAAATAAGTAATTCCACAGATCAGTTTCGTTTTCTTAAAGCTTGTCGTCACTCATGTAGCCAAGAAATTGCTTGCTTTGAATTTTCTTATGGCTCTACAGCATAAGTGGATGTAGGCCACATCCTTTTCGAGGTTTCGAGATTACATTCATTACAAACACCATACTCGTTAGGACTTCTCTGGACGAGTGATCAGCCCGTCGCTGTGACTTCTACCTGACAATACACAGTGGTCGAAGGAGGCAGACATCCATGCCGCAGGTTGGATTCAAACCCGCAATCCTAGCGAGCGAACGACCTCACGCCCACGCCTCAGACCGAGCTGCTACTGGGATCGGCTCCAGTTTCTATTATCTGATGATTTTTGTGTGGGTTCTTAGATCCATTTTGACATTATCACAATCTCTTCTGAGTCTTATAATTGGTATGTTCTCTTAGGACTTAAAAAAATTTTGTGTAAAATTTTCACATTTTTTGTACGTTCTACATTTTCCGCCTGCGTCGTTATCTTTGATCTTGTCCTAAAATGCTTGATGAAGAGAGAGTTTCTGAACTCCTCAGTTTGTAAATTTCTTCACCGTCCTGTCACTTCCTGTCTTGTACGTCCATTCATTCTCGTCATAACTTGCCGCAAGTTCTTCGTCGACGTTCTTCCATAAATGTAAGAAAACACGTTTCCGTAATTAATGTAACTCCTTAATTTTCTCACTTTCCCATATAGCAAATTATCCTTTCTTTTCCTGAAATAATTGCCCTGACTTTATTAATGTTTCTCATTTAAGTTGTATTAGGAAGTACAGGATTAAACTGACAAACAATGTCTGATTCGAAAATTTACATTAACTGAGTACAGCATGATCCGTTGGTGTTGCCTTTCCTTTACCATCTGGCGTCATGACTCCCTTTCGGAATTTCGTAAGGGACAGTGGCTTCATAACGTACTGAGGATCTCTTGTGAACTGTCTCTTCCTTTTTTACAGTTTGTAAACAACTGCTTTATCAGAATTATCAAATCGGAACATTTCTAAAAGCCTCATTATTCTTTGAAAATAAATTCTCTGACATTCCCACATCCTGATCTGACATGGAGCAGCGTGTCAATATAATTTTCCGAGCATTGTGTTGACCAAAGCATTCACAAACAAATGTTCAAAAGGAAAGTTTTTTCTTTGCAATAATTAGAAGTGTCAGTACCTGAATAAAAGCTTGGAAATATGCCTCATTTTTGTCATTTACCTGAAACATTATTATAGGAAGTAGCTTAAAATTGTTTCACTTACATCCTGAAGTACAGACACGTGTCCGTCACGTTAAAATTACGCTACGCTACTGCCTTTAGGCGGCGCAGAATTCGATACACAAGTGTTACAATTTAATGTACAGTGCTAGGTGTACATATTTCGTTTATATAAATATGAAGCATTCTGAGCTCTTCTGGGACATTACGCGGCGTCGTGTGATAAACAATTAACACACTACGCCACTTGTTATCCCAGAAGAGCGCGAGCTCATCAACATCGCGGCGGAAACCTGAAATTAAGGAAAATTAAGAACTCTGGTTGCAGGAGAGAGGTGGATTCTTGTTAAAACTGTAATGAACTTTAGGGCTTTATAAAGGGAGAGTAATTTTTAAATTGAGATGGTATTGGCTTTTAAAGAAATATTATTTTCCGTGCATGTAGTTATTTATTAATTCAGTTGTTAGTTAATTAGTCCGTTTTTTTTTCATTTTTAGCCATGCATTTTGTGATTAGATAGATTGCTATCTCAGTCTGACCTCTGATTGGTGTTGCTGTTCTGATTTCAGTTTTATATGTTTCGACGTCCTGAGGATGACCACCAGTGGTTGAAGCATGTAGCCATACGCATATATAATAAAATAAAAGTCAGTTACGTAGATGGTAATTATTAAACTACTCTAAATAATATTCGTCTAGTGTGTGTTGAGATCTAAATATTGTTGTGAGTGTCAAAATTATACAGTACTTCTCAACGCATTGAGTACTTATAAATGTAAATGAAGCGCATGTGCAGTGATCTGTGTAGGTCATACAGTGGCCATAAATTCGTCGCCAGACGAAGTGGACTCGGTGAAAAACTCTAGACATGTCAATAAACTTGTACTCATGAATGATCGATGTAGCTAATATTAAAATATCTAACGTTCTTTATCATTCGGAATGTACTTAGTGAAAAGTATCTTCGGTATTAGGAATTACAAGGCCTTTAAAAGAAGTTTATTTTCCTTGAAGGGCACGCTATTTACGTCAATGTTACCCCAGTATCTACCAGCAGACGTCACACTTTTGTTGCATATCTTCAATGACAATAAAAGTACACAGTCACTAAGTCATTTGGGGCCCTCTGGCATTGGTCTATGCAAGGGCGAAACACAGTAGAGGACGTGGCAGATCTCTGCTTCATAATAAATTTTAATAGTACATTAAAACTTGGTTGGCGTATCAGCTACAAAATTATGTTGTAGTTCAAGAGGCACCGTCATCAAATATAGTGTTTCAACAAAGTTTATTGCTTATAAAATTTCACTTAGGTTTTAAATTGCCTGTGACAACCAATTCTTCATTAAAATCTATAGGGCGTTTTGGTAAAATATTCCCAATACCGAAAAAGTATATGGAAATTGAATACTAGCAAGGTGAATTTTAACGTATTCCATATTCCATGCAGTAGGCTGATTATACATTATTTGATACAATAAGTTGCACAATCAGTAATAAGTAATCATTACTCACGTGGGAGCCTTCTACGAGTTTCGACCTCTACAAGGTCATCATTAGAGAGGTACATACAAAGGCATAAAAACACAGCAAATTCTGTCACATATATTCGTGTTTATAGTTAAAATACAACACTGTTAATTTAAATTACTAAAAATGTTTAAAATATAGACAAACTAACAAATATTTTTTACAATTCTAAACAATATTTATATCTTCCATTGCCGACAAACATCTGTGTCAATTTTTGTCATCTTCATCCAAAGGGAATATCCCCGTGTGGTCTGGTTGGTTTTTATGGCGCGGTGGATCACTAAATACTGTGCAATGTGAGTTCACCAGAATTACTATGAGAAACATTCCCGCTCATTTGTGTAATATTTATTCGTTGGAACCGTGTAATTTATAATGGTTCAGACTGGTCTGAGAAATAGACACAGAGAGGGCCCTATTTGACGACATTTTAGGTACTCAGTACATACAGCATCAGTGATATATAAATGAATGAGTATGGAGCATTGCTGGAATAATACGGAAAAGGGAAAACGAAATACACTGGGATTCATACTTATTCTTGAATCACTTTGTCCATCACAAATCGCTTATAAAGTGGCCTGGTATTGAACCCGGGCTGCTTGCGCTGTAAGACGCCGGCGTCTAAGAGTCCGATCCATGATGCAGCTTATCAGATTTATCGACGGTACGAAGTAAAGGCAAGGGGCCACGTGTGTGTCCACACCTGTAGGCTGTGCTGTAATAGGCTTCTGTCCATTGACTTTCGCGGAGATAGCTGCAAATAGTAAGGAGCTGTAACCAGCTATATGAATTTCGGTATGGGGCGTAAAAAGGTGTATGTTTATTGAGAGGAATATGTTATATATATATAGTGTAACTTGAGTATTGGTAGTGGTACAACACTGTATGCTGATTTTGGATTTTGATCGCTTCGCTAACTCCTGTCGGGCGAATACCGCTGTAGTAGTACCTTGTTGGCTTTTCTTATTTAGTTTATTCCTTCCATAATTTTCCTCCCATCTGACTGTGTGCGCGCGCGTATACACACACACACACACACACACACACACACACACACACACACACACACACACACAAACACACACACATAGGCATTGTAGCAAATATAGGGTGTATCTAAAATGCTCGGATCCTGCGTTCACCCGACCTCCACCCTATACATTTTTTTTTGTGCGGGAACACTTAAAAATTCTAGTGCATGCCACTCCAATTGAAAAAGAATAGAGAGTTTACCAACTTATTGTTGATATCTGTCAAACCATTTGCAACCGCCCCCAGACCTTTGAAAATGGTCGTACAGTGTATGATCAGACGTGTACGTGCGTACATTGTTTCAAGTGGAGGACATTTTGAGCATTTATTATGGATTGTGTGGCTTGATAATCAAGGTGAACTCGACAGTCATTAAAATGGGAATGTGTGTTCTAAATGTATTATGTCAGTTGTAATTAAAATATTACATAATTAAGGTATTTATTTTGAATGTAATATTTCGATTAAAATATCACTGATTTGTGTACATGTGTTTATATGAATTTTTTCTTTGTTTGGATGTGCAAAACTCACTCTTGTAGTTTGTCTAAGCATTTTAGGTACACCCTGCGTACAGGCCTATACTACTTCGATAACTTTCATTATTCTTCTGAATTCATTCGGGCGAATACCTTGAACGCTTGCCTTCCTTACTTTATTCCTGTCATAATTTCCGTGCCGGCTTACTGCGTGAGCGCCCTGCACGCACGCACGCACATTTTGCCTGTACTGCTTCAACAATTTTCTCAGCGGTCGTAGTGATTGTGTTCTGTGAGCGATCACTATGTGCACTGCGTCAACTATGGTTCAGGGTGGGAACAATTTTGATACTCTTAATTTTTCCTGTTATGACGAAAAATACTTTCTGTTGCGTGGAGTAAAAATTGAAATACTTGAACTCTCCTACACGTACTTATCCTTCTGGTTTGTTCCTGTGGTCGTGGTTCGTACTCCTGATATCTCTGCTCCCTTCGCACCCTGTCTGGTGTAGCTCATTCCGGCTAAATTTTATTTTTGGGCTTGTTTCATGTTTAATGATATTAGAGTGGTGGAAACTGGACGACGTAAGCAGTAGTACTTTCCGCAGCACATCAGGTATCCCGATTTCTTGTTAATTACTATCGAATTTACACAGACTCTTAGGATTCCATTTGTATACAGTTTATAATTACGTCAGTATTGTACGGCTAAATTACTTGCTGCTGTTTAAGTCCTTGCTTGGTTAATTGTACCTTTTTAGCTCGATTTTTGTCTAGCTTTCTATTTTGACGGTGCAGTCTACCACATATTTTATGTGTTTTAAAGGAAGGAGGCTTTTTCTCGACAGACGAGTGGAAAAGCAATAAGTATTACATATTCCGAGGGCGTTTCAGTAGCCGTAGTAATCCAGCACGCAAAGCGCATGCGCCTTATTGTATTGTCTTCTGTAGCCTGTCTGGCTGTACCGCAGTTTTCTACCTTATCTCATACACGGCACGACTGTCGGAAAAAAAGCAACTGAACATAAAATGTGTGTGTTGATTTTTTGTACAACGTTTGTCCGAAATAGTTTTTATTCTGAGAAGGATTGGGCAAGATATAAATATACGTACGTCGTTATATAAAGTATTCGTTTTTCTTGTCAAATTTTAATTATATTTGAATTATCTCGTCAGAGTTTAGAAAAATTCTCAAATATGAAATTTCATGAAAATCCATGCAGTGGGAATAGATTTTCTCCTTGCAGAGAGACAGACGGACCGATAGACAAACAGACATGACGTAGCTAAGTGTCGCTTTTAGCAATTTTGCGAATACACCTTTAAACGACCACCGGCCTTTGTCAGTGCATTTGACTTCCTAATAAGGAGTAGTTGTTGAAGTTCTGTCATAAATCGTTCCTTACTCTCGTGTACCATATGAACCTCTTATTACTGTCACAGACAGCTACACAGCATAGCTGGAAGAGTTAAGTTTGAAAATTCAAGTGGTGTGCCACTTATTTTACTGGCCACACATTTACAACCGTTAAGGAACTGCGTCCTTTTGTGCTCCTGCTTTGGTAGCTGTAAGGCCTTTAATTTGCTCGCCTGTGTGGCGTTCCTTTATCAGTATCAGGGTCATGTATATTGCACGCCACCAATAAATAACTTTCTGAGTGTTACAGTTACAATTGAGAAGGGACTTCAAGTGTGGTCAGGCCATTGAAGCGTAATGTCCTAAGGTCAGTGATGTCCGTGACCCTGTAAAGTAGAGGAATGGAGTGGAGGGGAGGAAAGTTTTAAAACAGATAACTGAGGACGAGTATAATCGTGTTCATTTTCGAGCTGATTGCCTGCTGCCTCGTAAAATGTAACACTACAAGCAGTTAAACCAAAGGGAAATAGCTTCTCAACAATGGATTGTATTGAATTCCTAACATCTCCTGATTTTTTTTTTTGTGAAATGGACAAGCCAACCACAACAACTTAACGCCGCCAAGGCAATAAAAATAACCTGAGTTACAATGCTGTGCGTGCAGGACGTTGTTTTGCCTCGTCAAGTTTGTCCTTCGTTACTAAAGAATTGGTAATTACCACGGGTATAACACTAACACTGCTATACATGTATATATTTTGCACGTCTAATAAAATATACTGAAATTATTTTATCTGCAACTTAACTATATATAATGTTTTGATATATTCCTGTGTTTTGTTAACTCAGTAAGTGACAAAATGATCAGATAACAGAATGAAAGTGGCAGGAGGTCTTGCAGTTCAACAGAACTTGCATTTCCACAAGCGTAGCCCTTCGTTTGGCAACAACGTTTCTATCTTTGACCTAGTTCTGTGGCGCACTGTTGCACATGTAACTTACGTGTAAGTCCAGAGAACTAGTCAGGGTAAGAATAGATCTCATATTCGGTTTTAGGACCCAGTTATTGGAGTGGAAACTTCTTGTTTCTGTTGGTTCTTACGTTTGTAGGTTTTCATTATCTCTAACCATCTCACTATTGCTGGAGTAGTCACACATTTTACAGGTTACGATAAGAAGTAAACTCTGATCTCAGGTCTGTAACGATTTATCAAGCAGTGTAATTTTTATTATGGTAAGAGGAAGAGGCATATTTATTAAATCTATGAACGACATAAACGTTGGTTGCACAGATAAGTGACATCGCCTTAAATACACTTACTTCAACTGACATCCTGTATACTCTGTTAAAAGCATTTATTTATCAAGTAATAAAATCTGTCTGTAATTTCATTAATGTTACCTTATTAAAAGTTAATAAATAATTTATACCCGCATTATTAAATGGGTGCCTTTGACAAGTGCATATTACATATACAGTAAATATTATGTACCTGCAAAGAGACAGGTGTGGTAAGCAATAGTTACGCTGTTGCCATATGCATTTATTTCTTGTATGTAAGAATACGGAACGCTAGGTGGCAGCGATTATGTGCATTCATCTGTCATTTTGAAGCGGTCGAGTTGTACGTATCTATGCAGTGATCGATATGCGGTCTTGACGTTTGCATATACGTTGCTTGTAGATACTAGCACTACTTTCCCTTTCAGTGACTCTCTTAAACACTCGTCAATATTGTGGCGTTTATGTTTACTTAAATTGTGACGTAATGTTTACGAGTGTATTAATATACTTGTATTCTGTGGAAACCGCATCTATAGATAAAATATGTGCCATATTTATTTCAGTAGTGATCTTGTGCTTTTTCTTGAATCACTTCAGGGGTGTCCGGTGGAAGATGTAGCTGGAGATAATAATTATTTCGTAGACGCTTTTTAATGCTGCAAGATATATTCAGAGACGAAGCTGTAGCTTAAATTTCTGCCCACATGTTGCATATTTTATATCGCTCGTAACAACGTACACGGGAATACTACGAGCAGATCGTGGAAAAATTGGAATGTATGGTGGTGATGTAGAAATAATATTTATTTGCGAAATATATATTTCTGTGAATTTTATGGAGTAGAGAGGCCTGGACCTGACCTGACAATCCACCTCTACTCATTGTCTAACATAAGAATTACGCTCAGCGTCTAGTATTTTCATAATTTAGTACGCGGGAAGAATTTCTTTCTTCTCCCCCACACGTCATTACATCCCAGGGTACTGTCATAACTAACTCCATGGAGCACAGGCCTTTTTGAGAAGCTAACAGTTTCTCAGCTAGTCAAGAAATTCCCCGCATTTTATGGAACCCGGAGGTTCATCACCGCATTCACAAGAGCCCGCCACCTGTCCCTGTCCTGAGCAGGGTACTGTCATACTCATGTTACTTTTGATACTAGGTACATGTATATTTCACAGTTTGTTTGTGGCAGTTACCCTTTGACAGTTCAACGGACTTAGTGCTAGCAATGTACAACACTGTTCTGTGTACGAAGACTCCACAATAACTGTGTTGGTGACTAACAATAATTCATCGCCGAAGAAGCCGCATGCTCGTAAACAGTCATGTGAACATGCAAATTGTTCCGCGCAAATCCTAAGTAAGAGTAATTCATACTGTGGCGATACGTAATTGTGCCGAATCTTCTGCGTTCATGTAGGATATGAAAAAAGAAAATCGGAATTTTAGAAGAGGACTACTGCCCCATAAAAAAATCTACTTAACTTTAACCACGCTTTTTCTACACCGAAGATGGGCGCAGGTCCTTAAAGGTGACATCTACCTTTCTTGTTTCGGAAAGCAGCTTCCAAGTGCTTTATGAAAGAGTGCTTAAAACCTACCCTTATTCCGTTTCCTATAATACGACAACCAGAATGCTTTTAGAGGCTGAACCATTCTATAATTAGCGGCAACAGGGTTGCAATTTACATTCGTGTAAATGTGACCAAATCCTGTAAGGATTAAATTATTTATTTACGGATTATTTAATCATGTAATGTAACTCTGTAACAACTGTATTATCAGCGGCATTTAGAAGAACTTTTTTCATCGTCACAAAAATACCCAGAACAATACACTACGTTTCGGAAGCAAACTGCGTCCTTCTTCAAGTGCAACCACTAATCATAAATGCTGCTGTTACTCATGTACGACTATTGTCAAAAACCTCTATGTTATTTAACACCTGTTCTAGCAGTGAGAAACTCCTCATTTTGCTGAACATTTGAGTTTTTTATTATTCTCATAATGAACAGGGCGTATTTATCTAAGAAGCATTTATTACGTGGTCTTTATAATGGATAAGAAATATGTTCTCTCTGATGTATGACCTGAGTTTCTGCAGGTCATCTGTATCGACGTTAGTCTTGCAATATTTAACGCAGCTGTCACTACGCCATTTCCAGACAACGTTCCATTGGTAGGATAAATAATGGTTCTAAAAGTGTGGAGGAGATCCGTTGTGGCCTAATTTCTCACAATATTTCCGCGCCTTTGTGGAGGAACCTGTGTAAACCATAAAAATCTCAGGTTTGTCGATTTTATGGCCGGAATGTATAACAAGAAACCTGCAGAATAAGTCAGAAACTCTACTGCTGGAAACAAGTTTCTTTTTAGTGCCCAGTAATTAAGGAGATCAGATGTATGGCAGCTTAGTGCCTTATCCGTTTAGTACTGGCCCACCGGTATGTCAAATTCTGATATTAAATTAATGTTTCTTACTGTTATACCGAACCCATAGCTTCAAACGACACATTTGGTTTGTATGTTCTTTCCGACTCGTGGCAATCAATTGTACACACACGTGGATATTCGCTTACCTAACTCCCCCACTTGTTCCTGTTGGTATTCAGCAGAGAGTGGAGCGTAGGGGTTTCAAAACCATGACCTTCCAATAAGGCGCCATTGATCTGTTAACTATACTGGGAAATATAGCTGCCAGCTGGTCTAATTATTTCGCCGCATTCGGCTCATATTCTGACTTTATGAATTTCAGAGAGCGTTACTGCTTTTTTTTTGTGACAGTATTGAATACACTGCCATGATGCTTTGTGTTAAAAGAAGCTTTGTGCCGTGTCGTTGATGTCTTTAAGGACAAGATATATCTGGCTTCCGTCTCGGATTCATACCCTTTTGTTGTGTCTAATATACACGAAACCTGCGGCATATTGTTTTTACTTCACAACAATATTCACACTTTTCTAGGTATATTTCCCTTACATATCGACGCCTTTCTCAGGCCGTAATCGTTTCTTTGCTATTGTCTGCTTAATTCCTTTATCTCTTCCGTTCAATCACTTCTCTATATTTTTTAGAGGAGATTGTATATTATTGTCATAATTTTTCATTCGTTCAACCCGTTTGAACAATTCCACGGTTTTATAGTCCACATGGGACACAATTTCTTCACTTCACTTGTATTAACCTTTTAAAGCCTAGCGGTAAGTTTACACACCCCCAGGTTTAACATTAAAAAATTCTACATGGTGCCCACATTGCGTTTATCTGTTTTGTACGGATCTCAGAACAAAGAGCAACTTTTGCCTTATAAAACATTAAGAGACTGGTTTTTATAACCGAAGTGGAGAGTGTTTACAGCGCGGTACGCACTGAGTCCTTATATAAAACAGATACGCTTCGTCTTTAATAGAGTCCATACTGAGGAATGTCTCGTCAAGGAATTGCACGTCAAGCTTTATTCCGTCTTGTGGTCATCTAGACTTCAACGTACGCTAGATGAATTTAACAAGCATATTTATATACCAGGTTCAGGGATGGAGGCTAGCTCTGTCTGAGGGGCCAGCAGAGTAGGTTTTCTTCTCTTTTCCCCCCTCCATTCATCTGAAGACGGAAACACAGCCAGCTTGCGAAACGTTGTGGTTTTAATATTTTAATTGTTCGGATGATGGATAAAGTCCAGAAACCTATCATCACACAATGCTATACACCATTCGTCAAAACCGTTTAGAATTTCTGGGTTTATAAGTAAAGAAAAGTTGTGTTAGCGTAATGTTACCGCCAGATTAGAAGTTTCTACCACGGTTATGAACGGAGACTTGAGTATTACAGGAAGCGGTTATTTAATACATGACTGTACGGAACATTATCACGATTAACCTGGAAGGAATAGGATGTAAAGGGCCATATGTCGCATAATAAGTCGTCAAAACTCAGACTTGGTTGTCCGTGTGATGTAATTAAATAGAAATATAAACAAAGTAAATTTAACTATGTTGTAAAGTATGAGGATTTGTTTAGAAGTTAAATAAATGTGCATTGTTTATCTCTGTCAGCTTGTATAAGAAAACCTTCACGAAGCTCATGTGGCTTCATATGGGTCTTTTGCTGCAGATGGCTTCAAGCCTGCGTTTTGTTTTCGTGTATCAGTCGTGTAGCAGATAAGGAATCACATTAACACAGCGCTGGAAGTATAGACTACAAGACAACAGATGAGGCTGATTCAAGCCGTAGCACTCGTAGACTTATGGGGTGGGGGAATAACAGGTTTGATGCTCGGACGAACGTCGGATATATATCCCACGATGTTCCGTGCTCCGACGCAGCTCCTGCAGGCATCTGCCGGTATAGCGTCTTCATTAAACTGCTTTTTGTTTCAATTGCTCGACAGCCCCCTATTGGACGATGGCCACCTCATTGTCGAGGCTTCACGGTTACACTCACACACACGACGCTCGGTAGGGCTCCTCTGGACGAGTGATCAGCCCGACGGAGAGACCTCTACCTGACAACACACAACACTCATAAGAGACAGACGTATATGCCCTCGGCGGGATTCGAACCCACAATCCCTGCAAGCGAGTGTTAGCAGGCCCACGCCTTAGACAGCGCAGCCACTGGGCTGTCTATTATTAGACTACTATTGCTTGCTTCCAAATCCCTTCCGTCTCATCGTTGGCCAGTAATTCTATCATAGGCTATATATAGACGGAGTTACTGACAGCATCGTAAAGTATTAAATAGAAGTTCTAATATTAAATGACTTGCAATGTTAAGTATGTAAGGAGTAACTGATCGTCATGTTAGTGAGAATAATGGTAAGGATGCTGGCGGTGGCGGCGGCGGCGGCGGCGGCGGCGGCGGCGGCGGCGGCGGCGGCGGTGGTGGTGGTGGTGGTGGTGGTGGTGCTGGTGCTGGTGGTGGTGGTGGTGGCGGCGGCGGCGGTGGTGGTGGTGGTGGTGCTGGTGGTGCTGGTGGTGGTGGTGGTGATTGTAATTATACTGGAACAAAAAATAAAGAAACTGGGGTGAAACTCAGCAGTTGGGATTCGATCATCACTATTGGTGTTAGACCCTCCTACTGGTGGAAACCAATTCATCTCGTACCAAATATATACCAGGGGCGTTTGCACTGCGTGTTGATGAACATATGTGCATTTTCTTTTAGTACGAAACTTGGGCTGATATGCAAAGCTTCTGCTTCTGTATACGACACCGATCTTCGCACTACATTCCTAAAGCAAGCAAAGGACACGATTCGAGGCGTAAAAGGTGTGCCCTGCTTTCATAGTAATGAATAAAACACCATTTGTAAATGATGAAAACGTACGCGCTGATCGAAAAAAAGAAAACAGATTTGTTGCTCTGACACACCGAGCAGCTTTGGGGCAGATAACGTCACTGATAATTAATTTGGCTATCTCCAATTGACATTTAAAATTAAACGTGTAGCGCTGAGAGTTCTACAGTCGTATGAAAATAGATGGCACGATCAATACCTTGAAGTGACCGTGGTACAAGGAGGGCATTAATTTCAGGTTTCTGATGACCTACGGACCGAACTGACAACCTATACAAATACAGAACTATTTACACTGACCCCAGAACGTACTTGCATGCAGAAACTGTCACACAGACTTGCATAATGTAAGTCACAGGTACATAGGATAGAGGTATCATACAGGCCTGCGTGTAAACATCACACATATAGCGCATCTAGTGCACGTACTTTACATACATACATGCACACACACACACAGACAAATAGAAAAGGTAAAGCGTCCCTGTACAGGCCTGGACAGGCCCTGAGGGTTCCAGGAGGTTGAGGCTCCTAGATTTCAAGACAGTCGTCACATGAAGGTGGTAAGGTTGTCAGTCCTACGCACCGGCCGCCTTTACCTTCAGGAAATATTCCTGGTACTCATTTCTGTTAGGGCTGAGTCGACCCCAGGGCCATAGTGCGGCCGGAAGGATTATGTCAATGAAAAATTCCAGTGACTCCACCGGGAATCGAACATACACAAGTACATACATATATACATACAGCGTGTTCCTGAAATACACGACTCCCATTTAGGAATGTGCACGGTGCACACAGACAGTGAAGATATCTGTGTAAACTTTTGTGTTGGATGCATCGTATTTGGGATATGCGCCTTTTCGTTGTGGGCGGAGAAGGCTGGAAGGTGAAGTGTAAGCTTATCGGAAATGGAGTATTTTTTCACAAACCTCTAATACCAGTGTTACAGACTACGGTTTTAACAAGTATGATTTACTGAAAAACGTTATTATTTTGCTTCTATACAGAGCGCTGCGCGTTTTTATTAAGGACTGTCCCACGCGTTTGATAATTCAGGGCGTGTTGCGAAAGAACTCGCATCGGTCTTTATTCTCTGTTTTGGTTTCGCTATACCATTAACCTTTTAAAGCCTAGAAGTAACTTTACATACCACCAGGTTTAACATTAAAAAATTCTACGTTGTGCCCACATTGTGTTTTTGTGTTTTGTACGGATCTCAGAACAAACAGCAACTTTTGCCTTATAAAACATTAAGAGACTGGTTTTTATAACCGAAGTGGAGAGTGTTTACAGCGTGGTACGCAGTGAGTCCTTATATAAAACAGACACGTTTCGTCTTTAAAGGGTTAATTGCCATCGCGTACACAGCAGGTTAAGGTGGGCCCATAGATAGAAATCAGCGGGGGTTGAAGACTAAACCAAAAGTTCATCGCCATATGCACAGCGAAATACCGTGCACGTATTGCCACTTCCGCGAATGTATTTTCGCCGACTGTGTCAGCACAGAACAATGACTGGGCTGACACAGCGTTACTGCCACGTGACACTACACGAGACGGGAAACACACTTATTTGACACTTCTCTTCTCTAATGGATCATAGTTCCAAAAGGAAGGTTCCGAGATTCCATCATCGCACTGAGATTTTTCTCTGTTTTGGGTGAATAGCACACGCCACTACACAGCGGTGTACAAATAAACACTCTCCTGTGGTTTTGCTTATACCTTCGTTTTTTATCCTCCTTCTTCCTAAGTAAACTTGGGTACAAATCAGAGATGAAGCTTCTAGGGATAAATATGCCCATACCATTTTTCTCAGTATTTGCATAGCACTCGTCAATATGCGGCACCGTATATTGCAGAAACACCCTGTATACACATATGTTTGTTGTGAAATTAATGGCAGAGTGCCTGGAAATTTTTACATGTACGCTATCGAAATCGAAAAGTAAAAATTTTGCATCTTATACGAAATACGATGAAGGCTCCTCCAAGTTTGCTTTAGTAATCCTTGCGTCTTGTTTATGGCGAACGTCTGGCAACTAATGTAAAAGGTATCTTGACATATACATAGAGTATTGTGCGTGGCGACGTTTTATATGGAATTGGCCTCCAAGGCACAATGACTGGATGACTTACGTAGTTGGCTGCCCTATGTATATAGCACCAGGTCATGTCTACACAGTACTGCGGGAGATGGTGAAGCAGAGATTTTTCTGTAACATATACAGCGGGCAGTAAAATATTTCAGATCATATATAAAGTCTGCATGCTCTGAGACTCGTCCATAGTAACTGTACAAAAGCACTGGATGTTAAGCTGCATGTACCTCTCTTTTACTCTAAGTGAAATGAAAGGTATAGGAAGTTTGAGAAAATAAACTCCGTTGACTGCAGGGGATATTTTTGTAATATATGCAAGATCTTTATTTCTTGCACTCCTTTGTGTTTCTGAATACTGACCGTAAGAGAAACAGAGCTAAATACTCTGTAGAAACGTAAGCCTTTGCTTCATTAGTAGCTGTGGACATACTGGTCGTAGTATGGAGAGCGCCATTGCTGTCTCTAGGCTTGAACTCGCTTTGATTTCTTCGAGACTGTCACCTCTCGCCGCATAAATTTTTGTCTTGTAAAATTGTGCCTACAAATGTAAATCTACTCAGTTATGTGCACACATTTTGGCGCATTGTACGTGTTTAGCAAAGCGATCGAAAGCTAAAAACACATATTATAGAATGGCGGGATAATAGTGCTAATTTTGGTTTCCCATCTCTCCAAGGCGCATATAAACCTCGCCGTTCGTACGCTGGTATGTACTTGTGTTCTAAACCGGCTCGGCTGGTGACCTCAGGGACCTTCTGTACTGTAATCTGCTCGTGTGGATAAGGACAGCGACCCAAATAGGTTAGACTCGAGAAGAAAATTGTATAAAACATTAGCAGTAGAAGTACCTTTCTACCAATTTTTGTTTTACTCCAAACACAACATGATAAGGAGGACTAGTTTCTTTTATATTGTCCCCCACATTTTTTTGTGTTAGACCTACTTCTCCGTTAAAAATGACTGGATAGTTTTGTCAGTCCCACGATACTGTGACCCTGCAACTCCCAGTTCTACTTGCAGAGGAAGACGAATCCTTTGTTTCGGAATGCTGCTGTGCAATAGACCGAAGACAATGGACAATGTCTAGAAGATTAGTACAGTCTAATGCAATGTACCATTAGTAGAACCCCTGCAAGTTGTAGTGAGAAGATATCTGGGCCTGAGATTGGAAGGGTGTAAGTCCAATGTTATGCTTGATATAATACATAATTTTTCTTTGACCAATATGGGACTTAATGCTGTTCAATTCTTGGTGCAGCTAGACTGGGAGTGTGTGTGGACTTACAACCCTCTGTATCTGAAAGAGCTTGAACTTTTAAAAAAAAATATGTAATCTAAAAAACGATAAAGTTAGACTTATACCCTTCTGCTTCTCAGGTTCAGATGCGGAGAAATACATAGTTTACACAAAAAGATAGGCCTTAAACAGAATTATAGGAAGACATGCCTCACTACGCCATCGTTAAGGATGCCAGCCTTTTCTTATGTCCTCCTATTGTATAAAATATGGGCTTTACGTACTTAAGGATTTATTCATCATGGGTGACATATAATGAAGAAATTCGTTTTGTTTAAATGTGGTTTAATTTGTTCACGTTTGCATATAGGCTGTACAATGCACAGACTTTGATAGATATTTTATAAATGAAGTTCACAGTCCTCAGTAACCCTCCCATAGTTTTTTTCAAATAGAAACTTCTCGGTCTCGAATTATTATGCCAGTAATTTGAGCAGTCCTTTTCCTGTAGTTCTGAGCTGGATTTAGTTAAACATTTAAAGCACAGTGCTAGTTAGATTTTTTTCCTCCTTTAAGATAAGTAACTCTGAAGTTTGCTTACAGAGCATGTCTGTTCTTTGCCTTTGTTCTCAGAATAAAGTACTGTTTATTTTCATAAACAGCATTTTGCTTTGTTGTGAAAATTCGTAAGTGCTTTCTATGAGATACGAATTCATTTTTAAGCATTTGTTACACAGAATTTGTGCCGCAAAGTATTAAGTATTTAATGTACGCATTGTTTTTATATTTCACCCCAAACTTCGCCTTGTATTAGCTTATTAACTTAGCTCGCTTTTTCGTGTTCAGAAGCGTCAATTTAAATTTCTGCAAGGAACTGGCTACAATAATTCAAGTTTGCCGTGCTTTGTTCATCCCCTTCCAGCTGTGGTTGCCCTTTAAAATAAGCCTGTGCCCGGTTTGAAGTCCTGACCTGCAGACACTTAGATCGTCTTCACATCTCGTTCAATTACAGCAGTTTAATCTCCATAATCAATTCTATTGTTGTAAACACAGTATACTCCAGACAATAATGGTGTCTAGCAATAAGTGGTTTAAGGGTAATTGTGTATGATATTTGATTGACAAGCATCTCTGTTTATTATCCGTGGAATTACATTGCCATTGGTGAGTCTTCAGTAACTTAAAATTGTATATGTGTGTTCGAAGTTGTAATGATGTTTCTGTCTGTTGGAGATGGTTCAAAACGTCATCTGTCTCAGCTGGCGAACATAAATTCCTCGGCTGACCGCTGCCATGTCTCAATCCGTAGTGGGTTCAGGTCATTAACTCCCTTCGTCCCCCAAGATCAAGATAAATTGTTTTGTTCTGTGTACGTAGAGGTCCTATTAGAGGTATAGGATAATGACAAAGAATAAGTCGTCTCAAAACCTGGCTTGCTTAGTACGTATTCAGAAATACAGTGAAAAGTCGCTTTCACCAAGAATAAATCCACATGTAGCAGAGTAGTGTAGGGGATACACTATTTTAGCCATTCAGAGACAGCGATATTTAGAGACTTAATGCCTTTTTTCGAAAACAACGGTATAGGTCAGATCCTAAATTTCAGTATAGTTACACCATCAATCAGAATTTCACGTCATTCTCGTCCATATTATTAATTCAGTTTATATTTCCACTGTTTCTTTATTAAGCTCTCAAATATTTCCTTCCACCTCTGTTTCCAACGTTTAAGTGAAACCTACCCTGGAAGTTTCTTATCCAACAATTTGAATTTCTTGTTTCTGAATTAAAGCTACACATATATTTAATCGAAATATCATGTATTCTGCCACCGTAAAATGTTAGAAAGTTTTGCATAAATGAGTTTCTGATTATCCTTTGTGCTTTCCACATTTATGTGTTTCAGAGCCCCATTGTTAAGCGCCTTATTTCAGTCGGTTTTATATGGATACGTATCCAGCTCATGAAAATCGCATTGTGGTAAACACATATATACAGACTTTTCATTATATGACACTGCACAAGTCCGACGTAAAGGTGAACTAGTCTAGACCTGTTCGCTTTCCCAAGCATCTTCGCAGCTCCACACTTGGGAAACTCCGTCAAGTACACATTTTGTACTTTTTCGGTAATTTACAAAATTTCATTTTAATAATCTCAGTAGCATAACAACAACCTCTTCCGAAGTAAAATTTGTGCAACACGTTGCTAACGTCCCTCATTATATGGCTTATATCCGTTTTACTTCTAACAGAATGAGTTACTGTGCGAAAGACAAACTTAGTGCGTGAATGAGGCACTTCGGTGTAGTACCAACCTTTAAGGAAACGTTTTCCCTTTTTATTCATTGTAACAGCTGCTGTCAGTCCAGCTGACTAGCAAGTGTAACTTGGCGTTTCTCCTTAGGCGTTCTTTACAAAGTAAAAGGAAAGGACGGTTTATGTCTGAGACCATGTATCAGATTCTGAACTGTTTGTCAGACTTCTTTAACGTTCTGCTTGAGAACTTTTCGGCGAATATGCAAAGCAGATTCCGATTTTCGGCCACCTTGACCGAAGTTTACAAGGTCATATATAAACTTTTTTTCTGTTACCGAAACCGTTACTCAAGTTTCGGTTAAAGTATATACAAAAGTATTTGGTAAAGATGGCTGAGAATTTCGTTTCTTTTAGCCACACTAACCAAATGTAACGGCTACTTTACACGACGGCATACTTTAAATTTTACATACGCTCTTTTGTAGATCTTCTTATCTTGAACGTAATGAACTCGCAGTAACTATTTTGTGGATTTCGATTTAAACTACGCTTACTCACAACAAAGCCTAAGTTACAGAAGGCAATAAATAAACGCTTCTATATATTGCATAAGCGTTTTCACCGGTTTTATTTTAAGTCGATGTTGTGGATTATTGTACTGCGCACGTATGAATTTTTATCTTTTCGTCTAATGGGCTTTGTGTTTTGCTACAATGCCGTGTACAAACTGGTAGCAAGTAAGCTGAATAAAATGCAAAAAAGTCCGTTCGGAATTTTGTTGTTTGTACCTACATTCTGGAGTACACGCTTTCCAATTTTTTTGAAAATTCTTCATGGTAAAATGGAATTATACAGCCTTTATAAATGTTAGTGGGCGCACGCGGTGGCACAGTTGATTGAGACACTGCGCTACAAACCGGCAGGTCGCGGGTTCCATTCCCGATGGTGTAATTGGAATTTTTCATTGACATAGTCCTGTCGGTCCCACTATGGCCCTGGGGTCGACTCAGCCTCTTACAGAAATGAGTACCAGGAATATTTCCTTGTGGGGTAAAGGCGGCCGGTGTGTAGGGCTGACAACCTTACCACCTTCATGTGCCGATTGTCTAGAAATCTGGGAGCCTCGACCTCCTGGAAGCCTGTGGGCCAGTCCAGGCCTGTAATGGGACTGCTTTACCTTTATAAATGTTAGTATGTAGACACGATCTTATTTCCAAGTAAGAAATTTTATTAAGAACTGGGGTATATATCAATTGTGCAATTATTATAGGCCGCCGGTAAATCTGCATCAGACTTCGAGGATAAATATGTAAGCTTCGTGTTGAGCGTTCAGATGTGGCATTTAAAAATGGCCGAATCTCAGCTGCTGTGAAAGAGATTTTCTGTTATTTTCTTCAGCTTTCGTTGGCGAATGGTGTGATTTGTCATGAAACAGGCTGTGACAAAGACAATTCCAACCGTTCGTTCATAACAATCGTGTTATTCGTCTCAATATAACTTCGCTTTTTACGTGCATAGAGCGTCCTAAATGAGCAAAGAAACAAGCCTACTTTGCTGTTCGCTATTGAAAACATATTGACGCTACCACATTGTGATTAGGAAGTACAACGGTTTCTTGAAGGGCTTCTTTCTTTCGGATGGAAGTTCATTTGAAAGTAAATCAGTGTGGTAGTCGTAGGAATTCTATTGTGCATACCAAGTACTCTTACAATGGGCCTCCTTCACAGAAGAGTTTTTGAGGTAACAAAACGAACTGTTTGTAAATGGAAACTGTACTGAGTGTTTTCCTCACATCTCATGTCGCACTTAAGTGACGAATCAACTTGCAACACACGTAAACGAATCGAAGTTTTACATCTTATCAGCCGTGAATGAAAACGTCGCTGTTCAGATTCCCAGACCCTATAGTGGGAAACTCGTCTTGCCACTTCGCTGGAGAGCACAAAATGGATTGGAATAATAATGACTTCCTGACTAGACCTTTTATGTGCTCAAACTCGATCGTCTTCTACGATTGAATTCTAAAAACTTTACTAATGAGCCTGGAAATTAAATGGCAAGTTAAGCGCGAATAATCAGAATTAATATCTGAATAGACGCATATAAAGCACAAAGGCCTGCAGCAGAACCATTTCCTCCCTGTTGATATATCCTGAATCCGAGGAATCCTGTTCGCAATACTGCGACTAATTTCACTGAGGTTGTTTCTGAAACCAGTCCCCAAATTTATCATTGGCCTTCCTTGTGACATCAAAATTGGAACTACATTCTTGTTCCTCTTTAATTTATAAAATGTGTTGTAGATCGCAGCAGGTCTTTTAGGCCTGTTTCTTATGTAGTGCTGATTTTGAAGATAGAGTTTAGGGAAGTGCGTAACTTTTGAGATGAAATAATACATGCATGTTAGCGCCCCGTCATTGTGAGTTATTTTACTCGACTTTCTGGTAAACAACTGTATAGGAGGAAGTGCTGCGTCCTGGAAGTCTCTGGTCTTCAGACTGTTTTTTATTAGCCTTCAGAAATTGATAAAATATACATTTATGTACTTAAATTGGTACTCAGTAGTTATTAGATTATTACAATAAATGTTTATTTTTCTTTTAAAATTATCGTAATTGTAAATGTTCTAAGGACATGTACTGAAGTAAATTATGTATTGTTAAAATTTATTACTAATTCTCTTGTTTTTATTATTACCTTAGGGTTACCCAAAACAAAGGTGTGTTTATTTTCGTTTCTTAAAAAACAGCACCTTCTTTTTCCTTAAAGTGAATTCTTTCGGCGATCATCTCTTTAAACTGAATTTATTTCTCTACTGCATTTTCTGTGTATACTTTTCTTATTTTGTAATGTTTTGAACACAAAATTAATGTACACCTAGTAAACATACTTTGCTTTCCTCAGGGACTAGGATAAATTTTCTTATCATCATCATTATTAATTACTGTGCAAATAACTTTGTACCCAATTTGGTTGACTTTAGGAACGTAAGCTTTTTACGTACGAATAACGTCAAGGCTATGTGCATTATGTAGCTTATTCTCAGAAGGGAAAGTATCGTCTTATGAAAAGAAGTCACAATAGGGCGAGATATTTAAGAACTCGTACTAAAATTTTTATTTGATGAATAATGGTGATAAATATGTATATATTTTAAAGATGAACAAATTCCATAACAATGTACGCATATACTTGAAAATCATTTAATCGTTCTCTTTCGTTTGCCGTCAAAATCTGATCGTCTTCAGGGAGACAGTTTTATATGTTTCTCAAGTGCCCTTGCCATTGTCACTGTATGACTGCCAATTACACTTGTAGGTCTGTAAAATTATCTACCTGACAATGGTGTTTTTTACCGCAGCATATAAGAGTATGATTGAAAGCTTTCCCAATAATGTGTGTACCGTGATGCTATTTGTTTTGATGTATTACTTAAGGTGCACGGTCTGCTGGGTATAGCGACTTTCTACGAGCTGCCCTGTACGAGGGTTCAATCCCGCTCTTCAGACCGGCCCGTAGAGCACCAGCATCCTATACAATTGGTACCGAGTCTTTCCCGGGGGCAAAGCCGCCGGAGCTTGGCGCTGGCCACCCCATCCCCTTGTAGTGCAATGTTGCGAACGTTTTGGAGCTGCATACCCTCCTCCTCTGTGTGCCTGCATAGGCGTGTCATAGGTTGACGTTAATATTAAGGTACACGATTGTAGAGTGAAGTAACATAAGACGTAGGCCTTTATGTTCATTGGCGTCTACATGAAGCTTATTTGTAGCCAGTGTAGTGTAGGATGGTGTAGGGTAGTGTACTGTAAAGCAGTGTTGTGTACATCATTAACACGTTTAATTTTCTAGTAAATTCCAACTCAGTTTCGTGAGGGGATAGAAGTGCCGCCTGCGGGGCACAATAAAGATATTCGTAATTTTTTTTTTATAAAACATGTCAAAATTTCCCTCTACATAATCGTGTAAATCCCTACAGGGCTGTATATCCAGAGTATAGAATCAACGGGCGTGCAGGAGCACTACGCATGCGCACATATGCTGCTCAGTTATTCATATATGCATTGAGTTGCCTGGGTACTCAGGTCCGCATATAATCACTGCGCCAACTAATGAAGATATAATGAGCCCTCTGTGACCCTTAAGCAAGAGGCTCGTGGACTCGCTGGCAACCCTGTCAATAGGCAGTAAGCCACCAGGGGCTGTTTCACTTAGCATATTGAAACACGTGCCTCTGGAATGGTGACCCAATACAGATGTTTGTGGACTGTTACAACACATGTACTGCGAAAACCATTCGGTTAATATTCTAAGTGATTCACCGAAATTTGAATAGCAGCTCACAACATGCAAGTGTATATAAAAACCTCATTTATCACCGTAGGTAAAACAGGCTTTGTTATGGGCTGGTATAGCTTAAAATCAAACGAATTCGTGAAGTTATACGTAAACGTCTTAAGTCAAATTTCACCAAGGCATAATTAATAATTATATATATATATGTATACACGAAATTATGAGTTTATGGTTTAGCTATATCAGGCTTTTTAATCAATAAACGTGACGTTACATTATACATTTCACACTTAAGTCTGGTGCAATTCAAACGTAAAAAGTCATTGTCACTGTGCCTCACTGTAATATTGTCTTTCACGTACGCATCCCACTAACCTCCATTGACGTGTCCCCGATCAGTTTGCGTTTCGTAGATTGCCAAACAAATTCTAAGTGGGGAAAGCAGTCAGTCTGTCTGTCTGTCCGTCCGCCCGTATGGAACAACTCGCCTCCCAGAGAAGGTATTTTTATGAAACTCGACATTTGGGTATTTTTCGAAAATCTGTCAAGAAAATTCAAGGTTAATTAAAATTTGTCAAGAATAACGCGTACTTTAAATGCAGACCTGATTATATTTATGATGATATCTTGCGCACTCCTTCGAATGACAATATTTCAGACAACCCTTGCAGAGAGAGTCAAAACACGCGCAGTATATTCAATAATTTTTTCCCCGAAAATTGTGCTTTTTATGAGATAATGTGAAAGAATACGGTACAGCCAGACAGACCACAGGTGACAGTACAGCGCATGTGCTTTGCATGCTGGATAACTAAGGCCACAGACACACACTCAGAATATGTAATACTTATTGCCTTTCCACGGCAACAACGGTTAGGCAAATGCACCTGAATGTTGTTTTTATACTTACATTGCGTATCTTATTTTTGGCTTGATTTTTGAAGAGTAGGTTCTTTCGGACTATGACGTCGTGTAATTTGGTATAAATTTACGTGCGTTTCGTAGAAACCAACTGGGTCAGGCTTCGAGCAAAGAAATGACATGCCCTGCCTACGGAGGCACCAAGTTCTTCTAAGACATTTTAACGTTTCTATCATACGTGCCGCCTAACGTTTCAAAAGACAGAACACGTCATCATCACCACTGTGAGAATTTTACGCCTTAAAACATACATATTTTTGTATATTTTTTCTTTGCTTTAAATTGCTTTTCCCTGGTCATCTATAGCCAAGTAGCGCATTTACTCGAAGCAGCATCGCGTGCCAGAGCAACATGAGGCTTGTATTATCTAGGTTTTTCATTTTAGATTTCGTCTTATTCCTACAGTGACAATCGGCGACGTAGTACTAGCACAGGTTATACTGGAAATAACTATGTGGTAGTGAAGTGAATGCCAAGGGAAAGGGGAAAATCCTTGTCATTAATCACCATGACACGTGACTCTGTGCGCTAAGCTTATAGCAAAGTTACTGATTCTTAGGTGCTACGTAATGACGTTTTGTGAACTTCGGTTGTTACACAGCGACGAATGGGATGTGAATGTGATCACGAATTGTGATACGTAAGATTCCATGTCGTAGAAGTTTTGATATCTGGCGCTGTAGACAGAGTGAAACAATGATAAATCTGAATCGGTGTAAGTGACACTAAGAATCTAGTTCCGAACGGGGAAGATTCTTCGGTGCCTGAATCGGGTCTTTCCCACCGTGCAGTGTTCATATGAACTTGCAATAATAATATTTAAACTTTCGGTTAATATCTGGATAGTTGTTGTCCAATAACTAACTATTCTAAAATCTCTTGATAAGCATGCGCCTTTGCCCTGTTTTTATGTAAATAAAAATGTTATTTTGATTAAAACGCATATGTTCTTCTGCAGTTTGATATGTACAGCATGTGAATAGTTGAGGAAAAGTAGGCTGTATGTATTTGGAAAAATATCTGTCAGAAATAACGGTTTTTAGATATTACATATTCAACACCGTGAAGATTCTCATTGGGGTGTTCTTGAAAATAGCACCATATTGTAGTATTGTTTGAGGATACCACTGTTTCGGAGATGGTAGTGATCATAATTTTGGTTGTAGGGGTAATGCATCTGTAATCATACTACCAGATAGGTAGCTATAATGTGATAAGGACTTGTAAGAATTAGACCTCTCAGTATTTTTGAAAGTATTATTAACAGATATGACAGTATTGCTCAGTGGCAACTAGATTCTCTGTTGACTTGCACTGCAGTGTAGAACTTCTGGTAAACAAACAGGTAAAATCGTCGCGTTACATATATCTTAGCCAAGTATGACAAGCATATTTTACTTGGCATCTTGCCTCTCAGTTGGGAACTTCGAGTCGTAATGGTTGTGTTTCCTATCTCAAGGTCTGAAATATTTTTGTGAGAGCCGACTGCAAGTAGGGAACTGTCTAGTGTTTCAATTAACTTCACTACAATATTTCTCGGAGAAATATTTGCCTATCTTCTGCAGTAACTTAAAGACTCCAGTGGTGTGACGTTGTCGTTTGCTCCAGAACTCACAGCTGGTGTCTGAAAACAATTCCACTCATATCCGTAATCTAATGAGTATCTTAATTTATTGTTGAGAGGGGAGTGGCACTGGGTGATAATAATAAACTAAGACTCTTTAAAGCAGTTTTTAGGCGCTTTCGCAAAATTGCGAAAAACGATTTTTACTTTCTTCAGTCTGTCTATCCGTCCGCCTGTCGCTCCGTCCTCGTGGAACAACTCGGCTACCACTGGACGGATTTTAATGAAATTTGATATTTGAATATTTTTCGAAAATCTGTTGAGAAAATTCAAGTTTGATTGAAATACGACAAGAAGAACAGGTACGTTACATGAAGACCTGCGTATTTTTATGATAATATCTCGCTAAATTCTTCTTAGAATGAGAAATATTTCAGACAGACTTGGAGAAGAAATCAAATCACGCATTTTACGTTCAAAAAGTTTTCCCCGAAAATTGTGCTGTTTATGAGATAATGTGGAAGAATGTGGTACAGCCGGACAGACCACAGATGACAATATAATACGGCGCATGCGCTTTTGCTGGATAACTAAGGCTACAGACACAAAACTGAGAAAATATGATACATATTGCTTTTCCACGGAAACAATGGTTACGCCATCGCTCCTCAATCTTACGCTGTTAAGTACATCGGCTCTCTTATATTCTAGTGTTCCCTGTTAGGTCCGCGCTAGGAAGGAGGAAGCAGACTTACAGCTCTCTCTCTCACACACACACACACACACACACACACACACACACACACACACACACA